>CAJQUN010000279.1:600000-770995 GCA_907163345.1 Haberlea rhodopensis
TGATCGTGGGATCATGTACTCATTATAAGACATGTGAGATGTCTAGGTATAATGGAAAATTGGTTAAATAAATGCTAGGCATTTGAGCTATCTGTGATTGATAGCGAAACTGAGAAATCAGTATTAGATATTGAGATATCTATATTTGTATGTATAATGAACTTGGAATCATTGATTATTGATATTTGAGAATCAGGCATGCGATGAGTAAATCATATGTGTGGATTTACTGATTTTTGAGATTTGATGAGTTTGATGATTGTGAGAACAGGGACAGTACACGGAATCCCGGATGAGGACGTTGCCATCCAGGGAGTATCATTTAAAATTCATCAGTATTTACTTTTGTTGTAAATTATGAATTTCATTATTGTGATTATGGGATTTTGTGTATTGGTATGCTCACCCCGTTGGGGGCTGTCTCTGTTGGGGCAGGTGGACAGGTACATCGATGGCTTTGGAGTTGAGCTCGAGCTGTTGATTGGATGTACTCCCAGGATCGTGGTACCAGGGCTTGATGGAGCACGGTATCGTATAGAGTACATATATACACCTGAGGATTATATACATATTCATGATGCTCGCATGTGAGCACGATTATACTTGTATATGGGTTGTATATAAAGGCATGAGCCTTTCTCTCTTTCATTCTATGTTGCATGCAATTAAGGGTAGAATTGCTAATGATATGAGAGTCGTTGGTGTATTATGTGGGGGTTGAAACCCACTTTTGTCGTCATATGTGTGGTGTCTTCCCTGGCTGGGAATTGACTTGGTATTGCTGTATTCTGATGAGTATTATGTTTTCCCTGGCCGGGAATTATGTTATGTGTTGTGCTTTTATTTCGGGATAGCTCTATTTATGGGGAGACTCTGCCTAAATTTTTATAAAAGTCCACATTGTAAAAAGTGGCAAAAAGGGGATGGTGATGGGCGAACTCTATGAGTCTATTTTTTAGTAGAGATGATCTTATAACGTGGAAATTTTAAAGGAATTTTGTAAGAATCATCTGAGTTTCCCGATTGACTTTTATTGAAAGCATGTGCCACACATAGTGGTTAATACACTAATCGAGGATTAAGGGCTGGGGGTCCTTACATTAGTGGTATCAGAGCAGTGGTTAGCTCTTTGGGGCTGTTGAGGGCCTGAAACATGCTGATAGGGATGAGTAGCATATATTTATGCATGATAGTAGCTAGTATTGTGTGACACAACTGTTTTGCTTATGTGCATTTGTGATATGTGATCATAGTGAAACGATTATATGTCATGACATCTATAGAATCATAATATAACCTGTTGATTATGATTGTGAGTTGTGACACAGGGACAACCAGGTGGAGCATATCGAAATGCATTGGGATACAGGAAGTACTTTGTACTCATAGTTTATGCATTTACTCATTATAATCATATTATGGGGAATATGGATTATCGTATGCTCATGGTTTGGGATTGTTCCTGTAGGGACACTATGACGTGGAAAGGCTAAGGCCATGGTTGAAAGACACGAAACGGTAACCTGCGTTTTATATACATCATGAATTATGCATTGTGGTTGCATGTGTACATGTAGTGATGATTTTAATGCTTTGCCGCCAAATGTTGAAGCGAGGGGTGGGAGTACCGCATGTCGCATTTGAGCGAGGTGCATTAAAATACACTCATGATGATGTATGTTGGTATATGGATTATGCTTTGTGATGCAGGTATGGATGAAATACTTGGTGAATATCCCATGAGTCATTGTTATGGATGAGTGATGATTTTAAATGCTTACCGCTATTTATTGTTTTGTGCCGTTAAATGTGAAGCGAGGGGTGGGAGCGCCGCATGTCACATTGAAGCGTGGTTAGCATATGAGGCGAGGAAAGAATATTTGCCGCTAAAATGTGAGGTGAGGGGTGGGAGCGCCGCATGTCCATTTAAGCGAGGTTATTCTATGCCGCCTATATGTGAAGCGAGGGGTGGGAGTACCGCATGTTTTATTTGAGCGAGGGGCATTAAAATACACTACCGTGACAATGACTAGGGATCGGCTATATTGACTGGCGATGGTTCATGCCGCCATGTATATTGATAGCGACGGTTCATTCCGCTATATTGACTGGCGATGGTTCATGCCGCCATGTATATTGATAGCGACGGTTCATTCCGCTATATTGATTGGCGATGGTTCATGCCGCCATGTATATTGATAGCGACGGTTCATTCCGCTATATTGATTGGCGATGGTTCATGCCGCCATGTATATTGATAGCGACGGTTCATTCCGCTATATTGATTGGCGATGGTTCTTGCCGCCATGTATATTGATAGCGACGGTTCATTCCGCTATATTGACTGGCGATGGTTCATGCCGCCATGTATATTGATAGCGACGGTTCATTCCGCTATATTGATTGGCGATGGTTCTTGCCGCCATGTATATTGATAGCGACGGTTCATTCCGCTATATTGATTGGCGATGGTTCTTGCTGCCATGTATATTGATAGCGACGGTTCATTCCGCTATATTGATTGGCGATGGTTCTTGCCGCCGGATATATTGCTAGCGATGTCTCATTCCGCTATTCTATTGGCGATAGTTCATGCCGCCGGGTATTCTATTGACGATGATTCGTGCCACCGGATATTACATAGCGATGGGGTATACCGCTATGTGCGTAGCGCTGGATTATGTCGCCTGCGAGCGATGGATGCTACTGGTGTACCACTGGTGGACGACGGATGCAGGTATTCCGCTATCTTGATAGCAATGAGGTATGGTATATTACTTGTGTTAGCATTATTGTGGATACTATGTGTTGCTATATATATGCCATGTGTTTGACGATGAGATTATGGATGTCGTGTATTGACATGTACCGTCATATGTTTGACGATGTTAGTTGGATGTCATATGTTGACATATGCCGTCACGGGATGACGATGACATAGTTGATGTTCTATGTAGACGTGTAGCGTCGTTTTGATGATTAATACATTTATGTTATGTATTGAGTTGTATGGTTTGAGTATCGATGGTGAGCACATGGTAGAGTCTGGGTCACTAGTTGACGAGACCTTTTTGCCGAGCAGGTTTTCTCGGTGGAGTATTGAATGTATTGTACCGGTAAATGTACCACATCATGTTATAGATGTAAACATTCGTCGAGCAATGATACCCTTGGGTATGCTCGTTGGTTTGGCTAGGGCCAAGTGATTGGTGGTAAGAGTAGTCATTGAGGAAACTACTCGCTTGTGTTGTGATGTAGGGAAGACATGGTTACACCCACCCTGAGGGTGTGGGATAGGTCTTGACGGATTATGATTGCATCATAAGTGAGCAGGGACGCCGGGTTGTCCATTGTGCTTGGTATTTTAGAGATATGTTGGGCGATGACCCATTACTCTAACGGTTTGTACGGTATGGCGTACCGAGATGGACTGTATGGTTTGTTGGTGGGCTTGATGTGAGCCTATGGAGACAACGCTTTGCTAGCCAGATATTGGGGGAATGATATAGTGTGCTTGTTGGAGCCATGATACTGCGCGTTGGAACCGAGTTTGGTGAATCGTATGATGATACGATGAAGACTTTTGGCAGGCTTTCGATTGTCCCTTTGTAGCATGATGTTTGAGGCATGTGACACCCCATGAGAACGTTTATACGTCTATTGTTTTGAGGGACTTGTCTAGGACAGCTCATAATGTTGGAGTACCAACAAGAGAGTCATCGAGTCGTCGTTGACTCGATTTGGGGAATCCTTGTACTTGGGATGCAATGGGTGTTATTGTATCCAGTTTTTCCGAACGGTGGTTCGAGACTAGTGGATCTCGAGTTCGATAGCACTCCCCTTGTGGGGAAGGAGGTAGTGTTATACCTATTTGGAATCTTTGAAAGATTCGGTAAGTTGGTGCGTGTGGTGTTGATTTTGGGAATCACGCCGTGTTGTTAATCGTCGATTATCATCCTCGACTGAGTAGGGAATGACTCAGAATTGACAGTTGCGTTTGGGGCTTAGGGGTATGTTGTAGATACCCGAGCCGAGTGCATTGAGTATGCATGTGATGTCAGTGCTTAGGCAGGTATACCGGTGAGTATACGGATGCCAATTTTTGATTTCCTTTTTGTCAAGCATAGAGTTATGCTATTTTGGATGGCTAAATCTCTGATGAGAGATATGGAACACCTTGAGATTGGGAATCTCCATGACACGATAATTATGAGGCATAATCGTGAGGTTAGTTGACTCCTTTGAGGAGGGATTATCTTGTGTGGGTTAAGGTATTTCCCTGTTGGTGTTTTCCTTCGAGTTATGCGATAGCCTTCCCAAGTTTGGATTGTTAAATCCTAGGATTGTCAAGGGATGACAGGAATTCGGATTGGTTGGGTGTCGCTGTCGACACAAGCGTTGAGGATGCAATGACTTTATTGCATGTCCTTTCAGAGTTTGAAACTCTGTGGAGTCTCGATGGTTTATTTATGATCAGGATGTGATCCTTGGAATATCCGGAGGTGGACATCTTGTGAGATGTGTTCGGGTGTGGATCGGTGGCCGTGAGTTGCCCGATCCGAGTTGCAGAGGGTGCAACTGCTCCTTGGATGGAGGTGGTCTGTATAGCGGGGACCAGGTCTGGTATGATTATACCGTGGAATGCTAGTGTTTCCTCGTAACGATGTATGTTAGACATCGTGAGTCATGATAGAGATGTCTTTGAATGATACCTACGATGGAATCGTGAGCAATTCGAATCCTTGCAGTTTCAGTTGACTAACTGCTTTTGGAATTATTAGCGTTGAGTGGTGCTGACGCTCTTTGACGTTATGATGGATTTGGGAGTCTATTCCACTCCAGAGTTTGACACGAGGTCAACGTTCTCACGGTTGAGGTGTCATTCATGATGCGTTCTTACTAGTTGTATTAGAACTAAGGATGACTGTCTGATCTACAGTCGTAAGTATTGGTTGTTTTGCAGTCATGAGGGACTGACTTTTGGGATGAACCGCATTGAGGTATGTTTTGCCTCTTGGGTGATATGTTGGTTTTGGTATGTCGCTCTGTTTCAGAGTTTGATGTCAGATAAGTATCCTCGCGGTTTTTAGGACGATCCTGATATGGTCAGGAATCGAGGATATGGCTTCATGTTGTTGTGTAGCCCGGGTGTTATGTGATACACCGGTGTTAATTTCGAGGACGAAATTTTTTTAGTGGGGGATATTGTGATGACCTGAGATTAGGGATGTTAATCCCGGAGTGTTAATAACCCCTAAAGTGGTTTTACGTGGCAAATTGGAGTTTAATCGAGGTGTTGGGCCCTCCGGGCTCGTCTATTTGAGTAGTTGGGATCGTTGGATCCCGAGGTTGAGATCGTATTCTCATTTCGGTGAAAACCTGTGAGTTGGGTTTTTAGTGTGACTCAGAATCTCGGGTGCTTGGTGTGGGCACCGGTAGGGGGTTTTTGAGTTAGAGAGAGAATTTTTGAAAACAGATGATTTTTAATGAATCATGATGTATTTGTGGGGCTATTAGTATTTCGGGGTATTTTTGCTATAAATACCAGTTGAACCGAGATTTTTATTATTGGAAGCCATTCTCCCCACCTTGCCCGCCTCTCTCTCCTCGCGTCCCTGCACCATTCCCGTCAACCTCGACCCACGCAGCTTCAAGCGGTGCGCCCACCGCCGTCTGGCCGTCGTTCGGCGCGTGGGACCCGCCGCCGGCTTCGTCTCGTCGAGGCGCAGCTATCCCCTCCGGCAATTCGAAGTTTGGTCGCGTTTCTCGTTAGGATTTTGGCAGAATGCGTCGATCCCCAAAAGCTAGGGTTCATCGATTTCGAACATTTTCCTTCCGATTTTCGATTGGGTAACCTCCCTTACCCCTTTTTCGTCATTTTCGTGTATTTCCCTGCCATTTTTGTGTTCAATTTGTTCGAATTCTTGCTGTTGGCCTGAGTTGGTTCGAAGTTTATGCATTTTTCGTGGGTTAGGGTTCGAAAATTGGGGTTTTTGGCAGGGGTGTGGCGATTCTTGTTATGGGTCGTTTATTACATGTTTTAGATGTATTAGGATGTTTAATTGTGTTCGAATTTAGGGCTTTGAATTCGAGTTTTGGGGGTTTTGGCATATGGGGCGATTATTCATGTTGTTGATTGATTAATTCATATTTTAGATGAATTATGGTGTTTAATTGGGTTCGAATTGTGGAGTGAGGGTTCGAAAAATTTATGGGGAGCTCTTGAGCAATTTTCGTTGATGTCTCATTCGATTTTCCCACCCTGCATGTACTCTACCCCGGGTCCTTGAAATGGTTAATTGTCGTGTGTTGACAATATTTTTGAGGGTTATGGGTGTGCTTGAGCATGGGTTGCATGTTCGTAAATAATTGTGAATTATTTATCGTGTTAGCACATCGTTCCTCGGAGCATGGAACTCGAGCAAGGTTTGGCGCGGACTTTGGAGATTTAAGGTACGTGCGACGTACGAGCATTACTTTATATGAGAGCATTTGTGAAATGCATAATGTATTTTGATTTCATCGATGGTTGTGCGTATGGTTATATTTATGTTGTGATATATATGGGGTACTGGGTCTATATGACTATTGTACGGCATTTGAGATGCCTGAGAATGATCGTGGGATCATGTACTCATTATAAGACATGTGAGATGTCTAGGTATAATGGAAAATTGGTAAAATAAATGCTAGGCATTTGAGCTATCTGTGATTGATAACGAAACCGAGAAATCAGTATTAGATATTGAGATATCTATATTTGTATGTATAATGAACTTGGAATCATTGATTATTGATATTTGAGAATCAGGCATGCGATGAGTAAATCATATGTGTGGATTTACTGATTTTTGAGATTTGATGAGTTTGATGATTGTGAGAACAGGGACAGTACACGGAATCCCGGATGAGGACGTTGCCATCCAGGGAGTATCATTTAAAATTCATCAGTATTTACTTTTGTTGTAATTTATGAATTTCATTATTGTGATTATGGGATTTTGTGTATTGGTATGCTCACCCCGTTGGGGGCTGTCTCTGTTGGGGCAGGTGGACAGGTACATCGATGGCTTTGGAGTTGAGCTCGAGCTGTTGATTGGATGTACTCCCAGGATCGTGGGGCCATGGCTTGATGGAGCACGGTATCGTATAGAGTACATATATACACCTGAGGATTTTATACATATTCATGATGCTCGCATGTGAGCACGATTATACTTGTATATGGGTTGTATATAAAGGCATGAGCCTTTCTCTCTTTCATTCTATGTTGCATGCAATTAAGGGTAGAATTGCTAATGATATGAGAGTCGTTGGTGTATTATGTGGGGGTTGAAACCCACTTTTGTCGTCATATGTGTGGTGTCTTCCCTGGCTGGGAATTGACTTGGTATTGCTGTATTCTGATGAGTATTATGTTTTCCCTGGCCGGGAATTATGTTATGTGTTGTGCTTTTATTTCGGGATAGCTCTATTTATGGGGAGACTCTGCCCAAATTTTTATAAAAGTCCACAATGTAAAAAGTGGCAAAAAGGGGATGGTGATGGGCGAACTCTATGAGTCTATTTGTTAGTAGAGATGATCTTATAACGTGGAAATTTTAAAGGAATTTTGTAAGCATCATCTGGGTTTCCCGATTGACTTTTATTGAAAGCATGTGCCACACATAGTGGTTAATACACTAATCGAGGATTAAGGGCTGGGGGTCCTTACATCCTCATTCCTTGAGTAGACAAGGATGTCATCAATAATACGATCACAAACTGATCGAGATACTCCTGAAATACTCGGTTCATCAGGCTCATAAAAACTGCAGGTGCATTTGTTACACCGAAAGGCATCACCAAGAACTCATAGTGTCCATACCGAGTTCTAAAAGCCGTCTTTTGGACATCGCCAGCTCTAACCCGCACCTGGTGATAGCCTGACCTCAAGTCTATCTTTGAGTAAACCTCTGTACCCTGAAGCTGATCGAACAGGTCATCAATCCTCGGAAGTGGATACCTGTTCTTCACTGTGGCCTTGTTCAGTTGCCTGTAGTCAATGCACAGACGCATTGAATCATCCTTCTTTTTCACGAACAAGACTGGTGCACCCCAAGGCGATACACTAGGACGAATGTATCCCTTGTCGAGGAGCTCCTGTAACTGTACCTTCAGCTCCCTCAGCTCTGCCGGTACCATCCTGTAAGGAGCACGGGAAATAGCAGAAGTCCCTGGCAGTAACTCAATGGCAAACTCAACATCCCTGACAGGCGGAAACCCTGGGATCTCATCTGGGAACACATCAATGAACTCTGCCACAACCGGAATGTCCTCGGCCCTCACTTCCTTCTCTTCTGAAGCATCCACGGCATAAATAAGGTAACCCGTGTGGCCGCGTTCCAATAACCGTGACATCTTAATCGCTGAGATCACTGGAATCTCTGGACGAGAGCCGTCCCCATAAAAAGTCCACTGGAACCCCTGATAAGATAGAAAACGAACAATCCTCTGTTGGCAATCTACCACAGCTCGGTATCTGCTCAACACATCAATGCCGATAATGCAGTCAAAATCTGCCATCTCTAACTGAATCAGATCGGCCCTCAAATCATTGCCCTCAAAATAAATGAGGCAATCAGATAACAATCGGTCAGCAATCACATGCTTCCCCGTGGGTGTCGAGACCATGAGAGGCGTGGGTAACAGAGACGAGCACAAGCGATGTCTCTCCACAAAAGCAGCAGATACAAAAGAATGGGAAGCACCTGTATCTATCAGTAAAAATGTAGGGTACGTAAATAAATGACACGTACCAGCAATGACCTCCTCCGGGGCTGCCTCAGCCTGCTCCCAAGTCAGTGCATACACCAACCCTTGCGGCGGTCCTGTCGTCTGACCTCCCTGTGGTCGAGGTGCAAACTGCTGTCTCTGTGGTGCCCTCCCAACATCAAACCTTGGCCTATTCGGCCCAGAGTCTGCCTGTCTCTGTGGTGCTCTCCGATTGGGGCAACCTCGAGCCAAGTGGCCCACCTTGCCACAAATATAACAACCCTGACAGTCACGTGACAAGTGCCATCCTCCACAATGGTCACACCTCCTTCCCCTTGCCTTGCTCCCATATGTGGGTCCCCGATTGTTTTGTTTCTGACCCTGAGACTTCTTCCCACTAAATCTGGAAGATGATGAGGCCCCAGGAGCCTTGAACTGATCTCCTCGTGGCCTCAGACTATCAGCAACAGGCCTCTGTGGTGGTACGAAAGGGGGTACAACATCCTTGTACGCGCCCACTGCAATCTCTGCCAACTCTGCCCGTGTCAGGGCGTCATCAAAAGAGCTGGGGTTGTCGGAGACAACCCGATCAAATAGCTCTGGCCTCAGTACCTTCAGAAAGTTCCTCATCTTGGCATGACTGCTGACAGCAATATGAGGTACATACCTCAGTAGTGAGGAATACTGCATAGCGTAGTCTGACACTGACAGGCTGCCCTGCTTCAAACTATTGAACTCATCTTCCTTCAATTGTCTGGCAGCTGCAGAAAAGTACCGGTTAAGGAACCAGGTCCTGAACACAGTCCAATCAACCGTCATACTCTGAGCTCTCAGCTCCATGACTGTGGTCTTCCACCACATGGAAGACTTCTTCGCTAACTGGAACTCTGCCAACCTCAGCCAGGCAGTCCGTGCACAGGGTGCCGATACGAATATCTGTTCCAGTCTCTCAAGCCATTCCTCGGCTGCTTCCCCAGTCTCTGTCCCTTCAAATAGCGGTGAATGGTAGCTCAAGAACTGGGTCAGACTTATCTCCCCTGGTAGCAGTATCTGTGCTATAGGCTCCAAGCCTACTGCAGGTGGCGGTAAAGGATTCGTCTGAGCAATACTTGCGTTCATACTGCCCATATCCCCTACCCTCTTCATTGAGGTTCTCCGGGTTAATAGCCTCCATGCTGCAACACAAAAGTTAACAACAATACCAAAAGCAGTTCATAATATAAGCCGTTAGATAACAAGAGTATCATATTCAAAAGCATGTTAGTATAACACTTATACAACAATATTCATCACATGCATAACATGCCCAACAATGAATACCTAGCCAACTTGTCTCTAAAGGCTACCCTTCACTCTTCCCTAGTTATCTAACCACTGCTGTGGGGTCTTCCCACCTTCACATTGATTAATAGACAAAGAAGGACTAATCATGCATTAATAACGTTCTAAGGTTCTGGTTGTTACATGAGCTATCAGAAATACAGGCCAAAATAAAGGACTTCAAAAATAAATTCATTACACTTCCAAAAGAATGTTCATGTTTAGATTTATACTACTCCTAGAGTAGATACTAATCAAGACTTGATTCCTATACATTCCTGTGTTCTTCGTAGCTCACTGCCTCAACCCGACCCCTTACTCCTTTAGTCCAAAAGCGTACCTACAGGGACAACACATCATAAGCATATACAATCTCATTTAACATCATAAAACATCATAGTAAATGCATGAAACATTTGTTAAGTAAACATGCCGGTTATTCATTAACTTCTTATCGTTGTCCCTGACTCATAATCATCCATATGGGCATCTTACCCTGTGGCATCTTACCACATTATAAACATTGCATGGCCTCTTACCATGTGGGGCATCTTACCCCGTGGCATTTTACCACAATAACATCGCATGGCCTCTTACCATGTGGGGCATCTTACCCCGTGGCATCTTACCACAAATAGTATCGCATGGCCTCTTACCATGTGGGGCATCTTACCCCGTGGCATCTTACCACAATAACATCATGTAAACATCATCATATAAGCATCGTATAAACATCATCATATAAACATCGTATAAACTTCATGCAATAAAAGCATAGTTGTAGTATAAAGATGTGTGTTACCGTCCGATGCCCGTACGCCTCTTACGTACCTTTTCAAAAAGAGGAGGAGTCAACAGACTTTATCTCCTTGATGGTGCCGGTACCTGGGATGGTTCTACAAGACCACACAATACCATATTAGATGCCTCAAAACCATCTCACATCATAAACTTAACAAAATAAAACATCATTATACTTGCCAACTTTCTGCCTCTCTCGATCGATCGGCCCAAGGTCTCGATCGATCGAGACACTGTGCACAAACAGTGCCTTAGTATTCTGCCTCGCTCGATCGATCGAAGCATTTTACCGATTGATCGAGAAGCTTCACCGATCGATCGAGAAATCCTTTGATCGATCGGCACCAAAATTTCAAAACATGCTTTAGACCTTCTGTCTCGCTCGATCGATCGGGACCAAATCTCGATCGATCGAGAGCTCTGAAAAAATCGGGACTTCCCCAGATTTTTGAGCACCTCTTATCACATCATCAATTCTACTTCATAACACATCTTACTTGCTGAAACAACCATGTGAAGAACTTCATAAAACATCCATGTAAGCACATAAATCAAAGGTTTAACAAAACCTAAGCTAACATGCATCATAACATCATCATAATCTTCATCCTCAACCAACTTTAACAGAAACAGAGCATGCTTATCTTCTTTCCAGATTTTCGAGCACATAGTTTCATAATAAGAAATCTATCACATAAATCATGTAAAATGCTCAAACAACCATGCTAGTAGTTACTTAATACTACCATGTAAGCATTCATACCAAGGTTTCACCCAAGCCTACACTTAGCATGCGTTAAAAACAACCCACCAAACCCAAGCTCAAACACAAACCCAGAAAAACAGAGTACCCACTTACCCCTCTCCTTTGCTCAAGGTTTTTGGAACACTTTTACCAAGCTTTTTCCTTGCCTTACAGCTGCTACGCTGGAACGAAAATGGGGGGGGGGGGGGGGGTGGAAGAGAAGGAGAAGGGAATGTTTTGGCTGCAAGAAGTGATTGGGAGCATGGGCATGATCAAGTGGGGGTATGGGTTAATCAAGTGGGAAAGGGTGAGGTGGCCGATTGGGGGGTGGTATGGTTGGGGTGCCTTGTGGTGTTTAATTGTATCCCGGTATATAGTACGATGTATTAAAATATCCTCACTCGATATTTTCTAACTTCATTTAATTAATACATCCTTTAAAACACCCAACGTGTCCCCTACATCATATCATCACATCGTAAGTATTATCCCCCAAAAATTAAATGCACCACAACCCTTAAACACATCATAAATTATCATCGAAGCACATAATCATATTACATTTCGGGGGTATTACATTACTCCCCTACTTATAAGATTTCGTCCTCGAAATCCACATGCATCATCATATCGAAACTAAACATAAAAACATACCAGAGAATAGTTCCGGATAGTGCTGCACCATATGTCGTTCCGTCTCCCACGTAGCCTCCTCGACACCCCGACGATCCCACTGAACTTTGACCATCGATATTACTTTGCTCCGTAGTCTGCGATCCTCTCGATCCAGAATTCTGATAGGTCGTTCAACGTAGGACACATCTGAGTCTAACTGAACTTCTGTAGGCTGTAAGACATGAGACGGGTCTGGCTCATACTTCCTTAACATAGAGACATGGAAAACATCGTGTATGCCAGATAAAGATGGCGGTAGAGCCAAACGATAAGCCAATGTACCGATACGCTGTAAAACTTCATATGGCCCAACATACCTCGGAGATAACTTTCCCCGCATCCCAAAACGAACAACACCCCTGAAGGGCGAGATCTTTAAGAAGACCCTGTCTCCTAATTGGAATTCTAGCGGTCGTCGCCGCTTATTGGCATAGGCCGCTTGCCTATCCTGGGCCGCTTTCATCTTCTGGCGTATCAACTTTATCTTACCTTCCATATCCTTGATCATATCCGGTCCTCCGACCGCTTTGCTAGTCAAGTCCTCCCAATACAGTGGTGATCTACATCGTCGTCCATACAGAGCTTCAAAAGGAGCCATTTGAATGCTCGCCTGATAACTGTTATTATAGGAGAACTCTACCAGTGGCACTGAATCCTGCCATGGAGTATCAAACTCCAGAATACATGCCCTCAACATGTCCTCGAGCATCTGAATGGTACGCTCTGTTTGGCCGTCTGTCTGAGGGTGATAGGCCGTACTCAGTCTCACCTCTGTGCCCAAAGCTGTCTGGAGACCCTCCCAGAAACGTGAAGTGAACCTCGGGTCCCTGTCAGACACTATCGAGACTGGAATACCATGCAATCTCACCGCATCCCGTATATACATTTGGGCCATCTTTAAGTACGTATACGACATACTGTAAGGGATGAAATGAGCCGTCTTCGTCAGCCTATCTACGATCACCCAGATTGCATCAAATCCTGAGGCCGTCTTTGGCAAGTGGGTCACGAAGTCCATAGATATATGCTCCCACTTCCATTCAGGCACCTCTAAGCTCTTCAGCTCTCCACCAGGCCTCTGCCTCTCTGCCTTTACCTGTTGGCAGATCAAACATCTTTTAACAAAAATGATTACCTCACGCTTCATGCGTCTCCACCAGAATTGATGGCATAGATCTTTATACATCTTCTTTCCCCCTGGGTGGATACTGAAACGACAACTGTGAGCCCGCCCCAATATTCCTCTACGCAGTCCTGGTGCATCTGGGACTACCCATCGGTTGCCCAGTCTCAAAGAATCATCCTCAGCCACTCTGAACTTGGATGGCTGACCTTGAAGTACCAATGATGTCCATCTCTGAACCTCACTATCTGACTTCTGGGCCTTCCTGATCGCCTCAAATATATCTGGCTCCGCCAATAAGGTCGACACTCGCACAGGCGACGTGTCTACATCGAAATCATAGCCCAGATGGCAATAAGAAATCATTAAGGCCGACAAACACATAACATCCTCTGCAGTACTCTTCACCTTCCGACTTAAGGCGTCTGCTATCAAGTTCGCTTTACCTGGATGGTACTCAATTTCACAATCATAGTCTTTGAGCAAATCCATCCACCTCCTTTGCCTCATATTCAACTCTGCCTGAGTGAATAAGAACTTCAGGCTCTTATGGTCCGTGTATATAGTAAAAGACGTGCCATACAAGTAATGCCTCCAGATCTTCAAGGCAAATATGATGGCCGCCAGTTCCAAATCATGCAATGGATATCTAGGCTCGTGTAGCTTCAGCTGCCTTGATGCATATGCCACCACGTGCTTATCTTGCATCAACACGCAGCCTAAACCTTGTAATGACGCATCCGTATACAAGGCAAACCTCTTATCCTCAGACGGAATCACCAGCACAGGCGCTGTAGTCAAACGACGCTTCAGCTCTTGGAAGCTTTCCTCACAAGCCTCAGACCAAAAGAAGGGGACTCCTTTCTGAGTCACCTGTGTCAGGGGTTTGGCAATCTTCGAAAAACCTTCGATGAAACATCGGTAATAACCTGCCAAACCGAGAAAACTCCTTATCTCAGGTACAGAAGTGGGTGCAGCCCACTCCATCACAGCTTCAATCTTCCTGGGATCCACAGATATCCCATGGCTAGATATGACATGGCCTAAGAATACCACGCTGTCCAACCAGAACTCGCACTTGCTAAGCTTTGCATATAACTGATGATCCCTAAGGATCTGAAGCACTGTCCTCAAGTGCCTTACATGATCTTCTTCAGTCCGAGAGTAAATAAGTATGTCGTCAATGAAGACTACGACGAACTGATCCAAATATGGCTGGAACACCCTGTTCATCAAACTCATGAAGACAGCTGGGGCATTCGTCACCCCAAAAGGCATGACCAGGAATTCATAGTGCCCATATCTAGTCCTGAATGCCGTCTTTTGAACATCGTCTTCTCTTACTCGAATCTGATGGTACCCCGACCTCAAATCGATCTTACTATAGAGCCTCGTACCCTGCAACTGATCGAACAAGTCATCGATCCTCGGAAGTGGATACTTGTTCTTTACTGTAGCTTTGTTCAGCTGCCTATAGTCAATGCATAGACGCATCGATCCATCTTTCTTCTTAACAAATAAGACAGGCGCACCCCATGGTGATACGCTAGGGCGTATGTAGCCTTTGTCTAGGAGCTCTTGCAATTGGATCTTTAGCTCTCTTAGCTCCACTGGTGCCATCCTATACGGGGCACGAGAAATTGCAGGCGTCCCTGGTAGTAACTCAATCCCAAACTCGACCTCTCTCGTCGGTGGGAATCCGGGAATCTCCTCCGGAAAGACATCGGGAAACTCCGCCACTACAGGCACATCCTCAACCTTTAATTCCTTCCTCTTTTCCGTCATATCAACCGCATAGATAAGATATCCTCCATGACCTCGTTCCAATAGCTGTGCCATCTTGACAGCAGATATTAACGGAATCTTCGGACGGGAACCATCCCCATAAAATGTCCACTGGACTCCCAATACAGATCTAAATCGGACAGTCCTCTGCCTGCAGTCTACCACTGCCTGATACTTGTTCAGAACATCGATGCCCACAATGCAATCGAAGTCTGTCATTCCCAGCACAATCAAATCTGATCTTAACTCATTATCCTCAAAATAAATGAGGCCATCGTAGACAATCTGATCCGTAGTCAAACTTCTTCCAGCGGGGGTCGAGACCATAAGAGGCATGGGGGACGGAGAAGTGCATATGTGGTGTCTTTCAACAAAACTCGTCGACACAAAAGAGTGTGACGCACCTGTGTCTATCAATATAAGAGCAGGGTGCGTAAATAAAAGACACGTACCCGCTATAACTTCCTCCGGAGCCGCTGTAGCCTGCTCCCTCGTCAAAGCATACACCTGTCCCTGAGGTGGCCCCGCGGGCTGACCTCCATACTGTCTTGGCACAAAAGGTGGCATGTGTTGTGTCGTTCTGTCCGCAGGTCTCCCCGTAGAGTTCTGCTGTCTTCCCCTGTTGGGACACTGCCGAGCGAAGTGGCCTTTGTCGCCACAGACATAGCAGCCTACACAATCCTTTGCCAAATGTGGTAGTCCACATATAGTGCACTGAACTCTTCCAGATCTGTCTCCCTGAGGCTGTCCTCTCCCAGATGGAGCATCATTCCTACCTTTCCCTTTCCATCGATTCTCGGGCCTCTTGCCACTGAATCTCGATGCTGAAGTGTTCCCCCTAGGCTTAAACTGATCACCCCTGGGCTTCAAATTGTCAGAAGTGGATCTCTGAGGGGGTGCTGGAGGTGGCACTGCATCGGGATATGCGCCAACTCCCAGTTCAGCTAGCTCATCTCGTGAGAGTGCATCATCAAAACAGGCAGGGCCATAGGTAATTACCCTGTCATATAGTTCCGTCCTCAAACCCTTCATGAAGTTCCTCATCTTCGCTTGAGTGCTTGCAGCAATGTGTGGCACATATCGCAGCAAGGAACAGTAATGTAAAGCATAGTCAGATACAGGCATGGTACCTTGCCTTAAATTGGTAAACTCATCCTCCTTGGCCTGTCTTGCAGCGGCTGAGAAGTAGCGGTTCAGAAACCGCGTTCGGAACATCTTCCAATTCACTTCCTGTCCCAGAGCCTCTTGCTCAATCACTGTGGTTTTCCACCACATCAGTGCCTTCTTGGACAGCTGAAATTCTGCTAATCTGATCCAGGTCGTCTTTGCACAAGGCGCTGCCACAAATATCTGTTCGATCCTCTCTAACCATTCCTCAGCTTTCTCTCCTGATTCAGTTCCCTCGAACATCGGAGGTCGATACATCATAAACTGAGCCAAGCTCAATTCCCCAGGTAGCAACTGCTGTTCCGAGGGTTCTTCGCCCAAGGCTGGTGGTGGCAATGGATTCGTACGCCCAGCACTTGCATTTACACTAATGGCGTCACCCACTTCTATGTTTGCTGCCATGCTGCAACACAAGGGTTAATAACAACACCAAAAGCAGTTCATAAAACTCATCGTTAGATAATTGAACATGTTAGCATAACATCTTCTTCTTTATGAATAGCATACATATAAACATGTTCAAAAGTAAGCACCTAGCTAACTTATTGCTAAGGCTACCCTTCACTCATTCCCGAGTTATCTAACCATTGCTCTGATACCACTAATGTGGGGTCTTCCCACCTTAACAGTGATTAATAGACAAAGAAGGACTAATCATGCATTAATAACGTTCTAAGGTTGTTACATGAGCTATCAGAAATACAGGCCAAAATAAAGGACTTCAAAAATAAATTCATTACACTTCCAAAAGAATGTTCATGTTTAGATTTATACTACTCCTAGAGTAGATACTAATCAAGACTTGATTCCTATACATTCCTGTGTTCTTCGTAGCTCACTGCCTCAACCCGACCCCTTAGTCCTTTAGTCCAAAAGCGTACCTACAGGGACAACACATCATAAGCATATACAATCTCTTTCAACATCATAAATCATCATAGTAAAAGAATGAAACATTGGTTAAGTAAACATGCCGGTTATTCATTAACTTCTTATCGTTGTCCCTGACTCATAATCATGCATATGGGCATCTTACCCTGTGGCATCTTACCACATTATAAACATTGCATGGCCTCTTACCATGTGGGGCATCTTACCCCGTGGCATCTTACCACAAATAGTATCGCATGGCCTCTTACCATGTGGGGCATCTTACCCCGTGGCATCTTACCACAATAACATCATGTAAACATCATCATATAAGCATCGTATAAACATCATCATATAAACATCGTATAAACTTCATGCAATAAAAGCATAGTTGTAGTATAAAGATGTGTGTTACCGTCCGATGCCCGTACGCCTCTTACGTACCTTTTCAAAAAGAGGAGGAGTCAACAGACTTTATCTCCTTGAAGGTGCCGGTACCTGGGATGGTTCTACAAGACCACACAATACCATATTAGATGCCTCAAAACCATCTCACATCATAAACTTAACAAAATAAAACATCATTATACTTGCCAACTTTCTGCCTCTCTCGATCGATCGGCCCAAGGTCTCGATCGTCGAGACACTGTGCACAAACAGTGCCTTAGTATTCTGCCTCGCTCGATCGATCGAGCATTTTACCGATCGATCGAGAAGCTTCACCGATCGATCGAGAAATCCTTTGATCGATCCAAAATTTCAAAACATGCTTTAGACCTTCTGTCTCGCTCGATTGATCGGGACCAAATCTCGATCGATCGAGAGCTCTGAAAAAATCGGGACTTCCCCAGATTTTTGAGCACCTCTTATCACATCATCAATTCTACTTCATAACACATCTTACTTGCTGAAACAACCATGTGAAGAACTTCATAAAACATCCATGTAAGCACATAAATCAAAGGTTTAACAAAACCTAAGCTAACATGCATCATAACATCATCATAATCTTCATCCTCAACCAACTTTAACAGAAACAGAGCATGCTTATCTTCTTTCCAGATTTTCGAGCACATAGTTTCATAATAAGAAATCTATCACATAAATCATGTAAAAAGCTCAAACAACCATGCTAGTAGTTACTTAATACTACCATGTAAGCATTCATACCAAGGTTTCACCCAAGCCTACACTTAGCATGAGTTAAAAACAACCCACCAAACCCAAGCTCAAACACAAACCCAGAAAAACAGAGTACCCACTTACCCCTCTCCTTTGCTCAAGGTTTTTGGAACACTTTTACCAAGCTTTTTCCTTGCCTTACAGCTGCTACGCTGGAACGAAAATGTGGGGGGGGGGGGGGGGGGGGGAAGAGAAGGAGAAGGGAATGTTTTGGCTGCAAGAAGTGATTGGGAGCATGGGCATGATCAAGTGGGGGTATGGGTTAATCAAGTGGGAAAGGGTGAGGTGGCCGATTGGGGGGTGGTATGGTTGGGGTGCCTTGTGGTGTTTAATTGTGTCCCGGTATATAGTACGATGTATTAAAATATCCTCACTCGATATTTTCTAACTTCATTTAATTAATACATCCTTTAAAACACCCAACGTGTCCCCTACATCATATCATCACATCGTAAGTATTATCCCCCAAAATTAAATGCACCACAACCCTTAAACACATCATAAATTATCATCGAAGCACATAACCATATTACATTTCGGGGGTATTACAACTTCTCTGATACCACTAAATGTGAGACCCCGTTATTAAATCAAGACATTAAGGTGCGATTAAGAGAACTAAATATTCATATGTATAAATCAGAGTAGTAAGTCGTGTTGATTAACCCGAGCTTAAGAGATTACAGTACCAAAAGTTCAAAAAGGAATTTCACATATCCCTACAAAAGGTACTACATTAGTCTTACTCTACATCTTGTAGAAGCTATACAAAAAAAAATTCTCTAACATGCTAATCCTGTAGCACTCCTTACAGCTCAGCATATCAACCCCGACCCTGGTTCTAATCATCAAAAGCACCTACAAAGACAACCCCCAACACATGAGCATATCATAATTCATATTCAACATAATATGAATGTAAGACGTAAATGCATAATCATAAATACAAAGTACTTCCTGTATTTCCAAGCATTTACAATGCCCATTGGTTGTCCATGTACCATAACTCATAACAAACACATTATATGAAATTATGGATCCTTTAATAATGTCATGACATATCACCTCTTACTTTTTACAGCTTCTGAGTCATATATCAACAGTTATTTTAATGCTTTTTGCTTTAACATCTCATAATGAGCGGTACCATCTTCCCCGCTTCATTACTACACAATCTCATAATGAGCGGTACTATCCTCCCTGCTTCATTACTACATAATCTCATAATGAGCGGTACCATCTTCCCCGTTTCATTACTACATAATCTCATAATGAGCGGTACCATCTTCCGCGCTTCATTACTACATAATCTCATAATGAGCGGTACCATCTTCCCCGCTTCATTACTACATAACAAGCATAAGCATTAAAACCTACACTGTGATCTCTCTTGACTCGTGGAATACACCTCTTTATTCCACATTACCATATGCAACAACAATGCATAATAACATGTATCATAATCTAAATGAATCACCTTGCATTCATCATGTGTCAAATAGACAAACATAAAGTACATGTTACCGTTGGGATGCCCGTACGTCGCTTACGTACCTTTCCAAAATGTAGTGTGTTGCAGGACTCTATCCCCTGAGCTGTGTAGCTGTCTGTGAAGGCTCTACACCAGTGTACAACACAATATTAGATGTCTCATTACAATCCAATATCAAAAATTAAACAAAATATAACAATTTATATTTTTCATCATTCTGGGTCTCTCGATAGATCGGCCCCTCTTTTCGATCGATCAAGAAGACGCCTTCTTTCAAAGCCAAGGTTCTGCCTCGCTCGATCGATCGAGATGAAATGTCGATCGATCGAGATGCTCTGTTCGAGAAATACCATCCCAGAATTCTCGAACACCTATTTTTACACCCTTCGATCTAGCATATAAGATACACCACATGTTTGAACAATTATGCTAGCAGTTACAATACACTACCGTTAGTGTATTCATATCAAATTTATACCGCAAATATAAATCAAGATGCATAAACGTCGTCCATTTACACAAGTACTCAACAAACTTTTCTGAAAAACAGGGCATTGTCTTCCTGCCCAGATTTTCGAGTACCCACTTTCAAGCAATTAAATCTACCACATAGGTCATGAAGTTTGCTCGAATAAAAACGTCCTGGGCTTTACAAAATTACCATGCATGTACTCAAATCGAAGGTTCACCAAAAACCCATCTAACATGCATGCTATCACCTCCTCAAAATCACTCCCAATCCATATTTTCCAGAAAAACAGGGTAATTATCTACCCAGATTTTCGAACACCCTATTTCACATGCTTAACTCCTTCACATAAAACATGTAACATGCTCAAGGAAAAATACTGAGAGCTTCATAAAAACACCATGTAAGCATTTAAATCGAAGGTTTAAAGAAACCTAAGCTAACATGCCATTTTCACACTACTTAAAAGCATGAACTTAAACAAGTTCTAAACAAAAACAGAGCATGGTTTCTCACCCTACTTTGCTCCGATTTTTGAGAGGCTTCCAGGGAATGAAAGAGACAAGGCTCCTCAAGATTATGCTTAGCAGATGCTGGAGTTTCATTGGGAGAGAAAGATCGAGATTTTGGAATGGAGGAGAAGGCTGAATGATTGTGCCAAGTGGGGTGATAAATCAGCCTTGTACAATTGATTGGTATGGGTTGGGGGGGGGGGGGGTGGTTGGGTGTTGGGTGGTATGATGTGTTATGTTTTGGTCCCGGTATTTAGCACGATGTATATAAATATCCTCAGATGATATTTATAGTATTTTCTCAATAAAATACTTCGATTCTCATTTAAACATGCTTCACCAAAAAAAATAACACACACCCCAAATAAAACATGCCACAACCCCAAAATCCCAACATAAATCACATACACCATGAAATGAATCTCCTCAATAATATTAATTCAACCCCATGAATTAACACCAAAATCATCATAATTTAAATAAATGATTAAAATCACATAATCATTTTGGGGATATCACAAACACAACCGTTATACTCTGTTTATGCATGGAAATTTTTATTTACGCCTTTAATCTGCACTTAAGGAACTAGGGTCCTTACATTAGTGGTATCAGAGCAGTGGTTAGAGAACCCGGGAATGAGTGAAGGGTAGCCTTAGCATGGTTAGCTAAGTGTTTACATTTGAGCATGTTTATGCATGTGGCGCATATTGGTGTATAAATTGTTATACTCACATGCTTATTATCGTTCATGTTATCTAACGGCATAACATGTATATTGTTTGGAATTATTGTTAACCCTTGTATTACAGCATGGCTGCTATGAATGCGGGGATCCTTAATGAAGAGGTTGGTGATGTTGGGAGCGTGAACGCTAGCATTGGTCAGGCAAATCCTTTACCCCCACCTGCTGTGGGCATGGAACCGGTTGCTCAGTTACTACTACCAGAGGAGCTTAGCCTGACACAATTCCTGACCTTCCACCCGCCTATGTTTGAAGGGACGAAAACAATGGAAGAGGCCAAAGAGTGGCTAGAGAGATTGGAACAAATCTTTGTATCTGCGTCGTGTGCTAGGACGGCATGGTTGAGATTGGCGGAATTTCAATTGGCAAAGAAGTCTTCTATGTGGTGGAAGACGACTGTGATGGAGTTGAGGGCTCAAGGTATGGTGGTCGACTGGACTCTATTCAGAACTCGGTTTTTAAACCGATACTTCTCGGCCGCGGCTAGGCAATCAAAAGAGGATGAATTCACGAACTTGAAACAAGGGAGCATGACAGTTTCGGACTATGCCATGCACTACTCGTCCTTGTTGAGGTATGTTCCGCACATTGCCACCAATGGACATGCAAAGATGAGGAACTTTTTGAAGGGGTTGCGACCGGAACTATTTGATCGGGTGATTTCTAACAACCCGACATCCTTTGATGATGCACTTGTAAGAGCGGAATTGGCAGAGATTGGGGTGAGTGCTTATCCGGATGCCGCACCCCCACCAGC
Source organism: Haberlea rhodopensis (assembly GCA_907163345.1). NCBI lineage: Eukaryota > Viridiplantae > Streptophyta > Magnoliopsida > Lamiales > Gesneriaceae > Haberlea > Haberlea rhodopensis. The sequence goes on from CAJQUN010000279.1 coordinate 622,398, forward strand.
CTCATCACAGAGATCTACATCAGAGAATATGAGGCCACGGGGAGGATCTTTTAAGTCACGAGGGACTTCTTCTTCTTCCCGTTTTAGCAGAAAGCGACCGGATGGCCGGAAGCAAGGTGACCGGAGAGGTGGTGCATCTACTTTTGGAGGACCTGGTAGAGTTGGAGAGGTTAAGTGCCACTTTTGCAGAGGGCCGCATTTGATGCGTGATTGTTCTGCATGCTACATATGTGGCAAGTCGGGCCACATTGCTCGGCGTTGCCCTAATCGGGAAGGCCAGACGGATCTCAGGGAAGGTCGAGGGAGATTTTCTAGTGGTACAGTTCAGCAGAGGCCACCGATGGTACCTCGACATGTGGGAGGACAGGTGATGGGGCCACCTCAGGGACAGGTCTATGCATTGACCAGGGAGCAGACCGATGCAGCCCCAGAGGAAGTGATAGCTGGTACGTGCCTTCTATTTATGTATTTTGCCTTTATTTTGGTAGACACAGGTGCTTCGCATTCCTTTGTGTCTGCGGACATTGTGGCGAGACATCATATGTGCACGTCTCGGTTACCCACGTCACTATTGGTCTCGACACCAACTGGAAGGAAAGTTGTTACTGATCAATTTCTGATGGACTGCCTCATTTATTTTGAGGGCAATGAGATAAAGGCATATTTGATTGTTTTGGGTATGTCAGATTTCGACTGCATTGTGGGCATCGACATTCTGAACAGATATCAGGCAGTGGTAGATTGTCGACAGAGGACGGTACGGTTCAGATCTCATTTGGGAGTTCAGTGGATTTTCTATGGCAACGGTTCTCGTGCGAAGATTCCGTTGATTTCGGCAATTAAAATGTCCCAATTACTGGAACGTGGACACACAGGTTATATCATCTATGTCGTGGATATGTTGGGAAAGAGCAAAGAGTTAAGAGTTGAGGATATACCAGTGGTAGCGGAATTTGCCGATGTGTTCCCGGAGGAAATTCCAGGATTCCCACCGGCTAGGGAAGTCGAGTTTGGGATTGACTTATTACCGGGGACATCCGCTATCTCTCGTGCACCTTACAGGATGACACCGGTGGAGTTGAGGGAATTGAAGGAGCAGTTACAAGAGCTCCTTGATAAAGGATATATACGCCCTAGCGTATCGCCTTGGGGCGCACCGGTTCTTTTTGTGAAGAAGAAGGATGGTTCGATGCGGTTGTGCATCGATTACCGGCAACTGAACAAGGCCACGGTGAAGAATAAGTATCCTCTTCCAAGGATCGACGACTTGTTTGACCAGTTGCAAGGCACGAAGCTGTATAGTAAGATTGATTTGAGATCCGAGTACCATCAGATACGGGTCAGGGAGGAGGATGTGCAGAAGACAGCATTTAGGACTCGGTATGGGCACTACGAGTTCTTGGTAATGCCGTTCGGTGTGATGAACGCCCCGACTGTCTTTATGAGCCTGATGAATCGGGTTTTCCAACCCTATCTAGATCAGTTCGTCATTATGTTTATTGACGACATCCTCATCTACTCCCGGAGCGAGGAAGAGCACGTGAAACACTTGACGACGGTGCTCCAGATCCTCAGAGATCACCAATAATATGCCAAGCTCAGCAAGTGTGAGTTTTGGTTAAGCAGTGTAGTATTTCCGGGGCATGTCATATCTAGCAGTGGGATTTCAGTGGACCCCAGGAAGATTGAAGCTGTGATGGAGTAGGGCTGCACCCACTTCTGTACCCGAGATTTGGAGTTTTCTTGGTTGCGCAGGTTATTACCGATGCTTCGTCGAGGGATTTTCTAAGATTGCTAAGCCACTGACCCAGTTGACTCAAAAGGGAGTGCCCTTCTTTTGGTCAGAGGCTTGCGAGGAGAGCTTCAAAGAGTTGAAGCACCGATTGACGACGGCACCGGTATTGGTGATTCCTACGGAGAACAAGAGGTTGTTCTATATACTGACGCATCCTTCAGGGCTTGGGATGTGTACTGATGCAAGATAAGCACGTGGTAGCTTATGCATCGAGGCAGTTGAAGCCACATGAGGCTAGATACCCAGTTCATGATTTGGAGTGGGCAGCTATTATCTTTGCCCTGAAGATTTGGAGGCACTATCTGTATGGTAAATCTTTTACCATATATATGGATCATAAGAGCCTGAAATTCTTGTTTACTCAGGCGGAGTTGAATATGCGTCAGAGGAGATGGATGGATTTGCTCAAAGACTATGACTGTGAGATTGAGTACCATCCGGGGAAGGCGAACTTGACAGCAGACGCCTTGAGTCAGAAGGTGAAGAGTACTGCTGAGGAGGTCATGCATTTGTCGGCTATGATGACTTCATATTGCCATCTGGGCTATGACTTCGACGTAGATACATCGCCTGTGCATGTATCGACCTTATTGGCTGAGCCAGATATCTATGAGCATATCAGGAGAGCTCAGAGGACAGATGGTGAGATTCAGAGATGGTCATCATTGGCACTTCAGGGGCAGCCATCAAAGTTCAGAGTGGCTGAGGATGGTTCTTTGAGACTTGGTAACCGATGGGTAGTTCCATGTACGCCGGAGTTGCGTAGAGGAATCTTAGAGCGAGCTCATACTAGCCGATTTAGCATCCACCCAGGAGGTAGGAAAATGTATAAGGACTTGTGTGATCAGTTCTGGTGGAAGCGGATGAAGCGTGACGTGATCGCTTTTGTCAAGAGGTGTTTGATCTGTCAACAGGTTAAGGCAGAGAGGCAGAGACCCGGTGGCGATCTAAGGAGCTTAGAGATACCGGAGTGGAAGTGGGAGCATGTATCTATGGACTTTGTGACCCACTTGCCGAGGACTACTTCGGGTTGTGATGCCATTTGGGTGATTATTGACAGGCTGACAAAGGTAGCTCACTTCATCCCCTACTGTATGACGTACACATACTTGAGGATGGCTCAATTGTATGTCCGGTACATAGTGAGACTATATGGGATTCCAGTATCTATTGTGTCGGACAGAGACCCGCGGTTCACATCTCATTTCTGGGGAGATCTTCAGTCAGCATTGGGTACTGAGGTGAGATTGAGTACGTCATATCATCCCCAGACGGACGGTCAAACTGAGCGTACTATACAGACTCTCGAGGACATGCTACGAGCTTGTGTGTTGGAGTTTGATGCCTCATGGCAAGAGTCTTTGCCCTTGGTAGAGTTTTCTTACAACAACAGCTATCAGACGAGTATTCAGATGGCACCGTTTGAGGCTTTGTATGGTAGGCGTTGTAGGTCGCCATTGTCCTGGGATGACTTGACCAGTAAAGCAGTAGGAGGACCCGAACTGATTCGGGAGATGGAGGATAAGGTAAAGGTTATCCGTCGGAAAATGAAGGCAGCCCAGGACAGGCAGGCAGCCTATGCGAACAAACGGCGGAGACCGTTGGAGTTTCAATTAGGAGACAGGGTCTTTTTGAAGATCTCACCCTTCAGGGGTGTGGTTCGGTTTGGTATGCGTGGTAAATTATCCCCAAGGTATGTGGGACCGTATGAGAGTTTACAGCGCATCGCTACCTTGGCTTACCGTTTGGCATTGCCACCGTCGTTGTCTGGTATTCACGACGTGTTGCATGTATCTATGCTGCGGAAGTATGAGCCGGATCCAGTCGCATGTATTACAGTCTTCTGAGGTTCAGTTAGATTCTGATATATCCTATGAGGAACGGCCAGTCAGGATTCTGGATAGGACTGATCGCAGGCTTCGGAACAAAGTGATACCAATGGTAAAGGTACAGTGGGATTGCAGGGGTGTCGAGGAGGCCACGTGGGAGACGGAGCAGCATATGGTGCAGCACTACCCGGAACTATTCTCTGGTATGTGATTTATGTTTAGTTTCGATTTGGGTAAGTGCATGCGATTTCGAGGGCGAAATCTTATAAGTAGGGGAGTATTGTGATATCCCCGAAATAATTAATTACAATTTGGACATTAATTATGTTTATGTGATCTTATGGTGATAATTAGATTATGTGTTGGGACTAATTATCTTGGTAAAATGCTTGTCACATGGTAGGCGTGACCCGGTAGAGCATTTCAGGGGGCATGTTATACATGTTGGGAAATTGGGTGTTATAATGGTTTAAATGTGTTGGTTTGTAATTTTGGTAAAGCATGATTTTAATGGTGATTTTGGTGCATTGTGGTAAAATGCTTTTAAAATATCATGTTGGGGTATTCTATATACCATGCTTTTGTTTAGATGAACATTTAAATCCCATAACATGGCAAGGGAGCCACTTGCATACCTTTATATCCCATCACCCCTCTCTATCAACTTTATATCCCTCAACCCCCCTCCATTATCCAAAAAGCTTCCATTTTCGTTTCTGCAACAAGAGAGGAGGAGAAAGCTTTGAAAAAGGGGTCTTTTTGGGAGTTCTTGCCAAAAACTTAAAGCTCAAGTGGTAAGCATTCATTATGGTGAAGTCTTGTTGGGTTTTGGTTGAGTTTATAGCTTGTTTTGGGGGTTAAAAGGGTGGATCTTGGTCCATCATGTTGTTTATGTTTGGGGGATGTATTTTAAGGTTGTTTTGTGGTTAAATGTTGAGAATGGTGGTTGATCTTGGTTGTATGTGAGTTAAGGTGTTGTTGGAAGCTCATACTTGGAAGTTTCTCGCAGGAACAGGGCTGCTCGATCGATCGAAAAATGTGTCCGATCGATCGAGCAGGGCAGAGCCTGAACAAGGCTTGAAACGAGCTCACCGATCGATCGGGAAAAAGTTCCGATCGATCGAAGTGTGAAGTCTCGATCGATCGAAAATATGTTTCGATCGATCGGTGGAGGCAGTACTTGGATGCCTATTTTTCTTCACTTAGCGATCGATCGGGGCTTGGGGACCGATCGATCGCAAGGCTAAAAATGTGGATTTTGGGATTTTGTTCTAAATGATGATGTTTGTGGTAATGGTTCATTTATTGGCTTCTAATATGGATTCATGTGATTGTGTAGAACCATCCCAGGTAGCCACACATCAAAGGAGATAAAGTCCCACGACATCTCCACTTTTGGAACTAAGGTACGTAGTGAGACGTACGAGCATCGGACGGTAAAACGTATTTATTACGCTTTGATTGGTTATGCATTATGGTTGCATACATGGTCTTAATTATGCATTGTGGTTGCATACATGATTGGACATGCATTATGGTTGCATATATATTGTGAGTCGAGATTATATTGCAGTGATGATAGAATACTCGCCGCTGTCATGTCGAAGCGATGATAGAATACTTGCCGCTGTCATATTTAGCGATGAAGAATATTTTGCCGCAAATATGTCGAAGCGAAGGATAATGCCGCTGTCATATTGATGCGAGGGATATTATGCCGCTAATATGTCGAAGCGAGGGGTATTAATGCCGCTGTCATATAAACGCGAGGGGTATTATGCCACTGATATAATAAGACTGGAAATTGGCCATTGATATACACGGAATGGATACATGTCATGACATGCATATTGGCATTATAATCCTTTGATTATTATTGTGGTACAGGGACAACCAAGGGAGCTTTTAAATGTGTTAAATACAGGAAGTGAATTGCATTTACGGTTTATGCATTGAATTATGATCATATTATTGTGGATATGATTTTATATACATGCTCATGGTTTTGGGGTTGTTCCTGTAGGTACTTTTGGGCGGAAGGGGCTAAGGCGGGTGCGGTGAGCTAGAGAGGAGTGCTCTTGGTAGCAGGCTTGATTCTTTTGTATAGTATCTACTATAGGAGTAGTGTAAAGCTATAGGAGTAGCATTCATTGGTTGGGAATGTAACTAATCCCTTTTGAACTTTATTTTGGCACTGTAATTTAATAGCTCAGGGCATCAACACAACCGTTATACTCTGTTTATGCATGGAAATTTTTATTTACGCCTTTAATCCGCACTTAAGGAACTAGGGTTCTTACAGTTGGTCGACCAATTGTTCTTCTTGTTCTCTTGTTTCCGACCAAAAAATTTCTTTCCACTGAACCGTGAGGATGAAGAGGCACCACGAGGCTTAAATGACTCTCCTCGGGGCCTCAAGCTATTAGTAGCTTGCCTCTGTTGTGGCATGTGTGGGGATACAGCATTAGGATAGGCCCCAACTCCGATCTCCGCAAGTTCTGCTCTTGTGAGAGCATCATTAAAAGAAGTGGGGTTATTGGTGATAACCCGGTCAAAAAGCTCCGGCCGTAACCCCTTTAGAAAGTTCCTCATCTTCGCATGCCTATTGGTGGCAATGTGTGGGACATAGATCAGCAACGAAGAATAGTGCATAGCATAGTCTGACACTGACATGCTTCCCTGTTTCAAGTTTGCGAACTCATCTTCCTTCATCTGTCTTACCGCCTCAGAGAAATACCGGTTCAGAAACCGGGTTCTGAAGAGCGTCCAATCGATCAATGCACCCTGTGCTCTCAGTTCCATTACCGTGCTCTTCCACCACATGGAAGGTTTCTTTGCCAGTTGGAACTCTGCCAGCCTCAGCCATGCTGTAACAGCACAAGGAGCGGATACAAATATTTGCTCAAGTCTCTCTAGCCACTCTTCGGCCTCCTCCCCTGATTCTGTCCCCTCAAACCGGGGCGGGTGGTAAGACAGAAACTGAGTCAAACTGATCTCACCAGGTAGTAACAACTGAGCCACTGGTTCCATGCCTACAGCTGGTGGAGGTAAAGGGTTTGCCTGACCAATGCTCGCATTAACACTACCAACGTCACCCACCTCTTCATTGAGGTTTCCCAAGTTCATAGCCGCCATGCTGTAACACAAGGGTTAAAACAATTCCAAAACAAACATATATATGTTATGCCGTTAGATAACAGGAATGATAATAAGCATGTTTGTATAACCGTATATACAACAATATGCACCACATGCATAAACATGCTTCAAATATAAGCACCTAGCCAATCATGCTAAGGCTACCCTTCACTCGTTCCCGGGTTCTCTAACCACTGCTCTGATACCACTAATGTAAGGACCCTAGTTTCTTAAGTACGGATTGAAGGCATAATTACAGCTAACATAAATTATCAGAGTAAAATGATCGTGTTGAGACTATGAGCTTTAACAATTACATGCCAAAAATAAGGACTATCAATGGATTAATTACATTCCCAATCTAATGAATGTTATCAACTATAGCTTTACACTACTCCTAGAGTAGACACTATACAAAAGTAATCATGTCCTTCACTTCTCAAAAGTGTTCTTCACAAGCTCACCGCCTCAACCCGCCTTAGCCCCTTTTTCATGCAAAAATGTACCTACAAGGACAACCCCCAAACATGAGCATATAATGATTCATATACAACACAATATGAATGTAAGGCGTAAATGCATAAACCGTAATAAACACTTCCTGTTTTTCCCATGCATTTTAAACGCTCCCTTTTTGGTTGTCCCTGTACCATAACTCATGAATATAATCAAATAGATTATTTAATGGCCACACATGTCATGACATAATACCATTTTCACTATCACCAATTACCAATCACCAATCCCTAGTCTGTTCATCACAATGTATTTTAATGCCCCTTGCTTTTCATATAGGCGGCATAGAATAACCTCGCTTCAATGGTACATGAGGCGCTCCCACCCCTCGCTTCACATTGAGCGGCAAATATTCTTTCCTCGCCTCATATGACAACAACGCTTCAATGTGACATGTGGCACTCCCACCCCTCGCTTCACATTGAGCGGCACCAAACAAATAGCGGTAAGCATTAAAATCATCAAAGGATGACTAAGACTCATGGGATATGCACCAATAACCATCATATGCATATACAATCATCATGCATAATTCAACATGTATTTGCATCCACAATGCATAATTCCATATATACTCGCATCCACAATGCATAAACAATGAGTATATTAGATACATGTACCGTTGGGTGCCCGTACGTCTTCTACGTACCTTTCCAAAAGTAGGATGTGGTTGGACTTCACTTCCTTGGCTGAGTTGCCACCTGGGGTGGTTCTACACATTCACACAAATCAACATTAGAACCAAATAATAGTCCAATACCAAAAATCCTACAAAAATAACCAAAAACACCCATTTTGGTGTCTCGCGATCGATCGCCATATAGCCCCGATCGATCGCGAGATCACACTGCCCCGTTCAACAAAATTTTTCAATTCGCGATCGATCGCCGAGTTTGCGCCGATCGATCGCGCCAAACTCGAGATCGATTGCGGAAGGCTACTGCCTTCTGCCCTGCAGCTTGCGATCGATCGGGAGAAAGTCCCGATCGATCGCCGAGTCCTGTATACCCGATTTTTGGGCACTATTCACCCATCTTCTTCTCCAAATCAAACAAACTCAAAAATTCATACATCAACAATACAAAACCACTAAAAATCTTCAATAAACATCTTCATACATCCATAAATTCAACACCCAACCAAAATAATACCAACCCCCAACAAACCCATTTCAAAAACTCAAATATCAAACTCAAATCAAAACAAATTTTGCAAAAACAACAAGGAAGGTTATATACCCTTCCTAGACTCCAAATCTTACCAAGAATCACACCAAATGAGATTTTGCAAAGGTTTCCTTTCCCCCTTGGAGCCAAAAACGAAAATGAGAGTGGGTTAGGGTTGGAAGGAGTGTTTGGGGATTTAAGGAGTGAATGGTAAAGTGATGGGTGAGGGTGGGGTAATTGGGTTATAGGGGTTTAATTATAAATTATACCCCAACAATTAACATGATGAATAAAATACCCCGAATTGGTATTTCAAAAGCATTTTACCAACATGCACCAAAAACTCAATTAAATCCATGGTATCCAATTAATTGCCAACCATCACAATTAAATCATGCCAACACCCAATTCTCCCAATATGCACAATATACAATCCTGAAATGCATTCTCGGTCACGCCTACCATGTGACTAAGCATTTCAACATGATAATTAATTCAGGCACATATATTAATTATCACCATAATAATCACATAAACAAAATTAATGCCCAAATTGCATATAATTATTTTGGGGATATCACACTTATGATCTGTATATATAGTAAACGGCGTACCATATAAGTAATGCCTCCAGATCTTCAGGGTATTATTCTTAAAGATGTCCCTAGTCAAGTATTATCATGAATAGGGATAATGATAATACGTAGAGACTAGTATGTGTTGATTGATGAACTGTTCATTGATATGAGATATCAAATAAACGCATGGGTACATGTTAGAGAACGATGTACTGGACAGACCCACCATGAGAATGCTACATGGATAGTTATATGAGTGTCATAAGCAATTCTCATAGTGATAATAATGTATGTAATCCTTACGACTTGTGATCATCAGAGATCCCAACATAAGGAGTTATGTATCTTGATATTGTCAAACGTTACCCGTAACAGGGTAAACTATAAAGGCGACTATTGGATACACTACGAATTATGTAGAGGGATGTTGACTGATCGAGATAGGATTTGTCCCTCCTATATAACAGGAGATGTGTTTGGCCCTTGATCAAGTGAGAACTAAAATGCATGGCCATGCTCGAATGAGTCGATATAGATATCTAGCTTATTCGTTTATTCTAGTTCTACTTGGGAATCAAGGAATAAAGATTGAATATACGAGTATGACTATTCCATGACTCGTGTTCAATCTAAACACATGGACAAATGGATTAAGTTACATGGTTAATATTATCACAAGTTCTAAAGGTTATGTCTAGTCATTGACATTCTTGTAATTTGGGTAGCCTTGATGTGTTGCTAGACACCGCTCTTTGCTTGTAACGTAAAATGAGATTTTATGTCACTGCCAACATTACAAGATCCTATCGGGTCGCACAAAAGATTAAATCGAGAAGGGAAATTAAATTCATGGGATGAATTAAATAATTAAGAGGAGTCTTAATTAATAATTATAAGGATTAAATTAAAATCATGGGCTTAAGCCCATGACGCTTTATGAAAGCCTTTAATTAAATCATATATAATTGATTACATGGTGATTAATTAGATTAACACTTTCATATCATTCCAACCTAGACACCAAGAAGCTTGGATCGGCCGCCTCACTCTTCTCTCTCGGTTTTGCTTGATAGCCGAAGGGAGATTGGTGGTTTTCGTGCCATTCCTCGATTGTGAATCGAGTGTGCTTCTTATTTTGGTTTAAGAAAAAATCTAGCACTTTGTTCTTAAGCTTTTCCTTCGTTCGATTTGACGTGTGGATACCGTTGAGGCAAAACTTGATAAGTTTTGCTAGTGACTCGAAGGAGGCGTTGGACGTGGTGCTGCTCCGTGGAATCTGCTCAAACACGCTACAAGGGTGAGACCTTGTGTTCCTTTATCCGATATGAATCCCTATGTATAGATCCGCGGTTTAGTAATCCATAAATTTTATTATTCCACTGCGTTCCATGCTTGTTGGAATACTTACAGTACACACCCAAGGCCCTGAAGTGATGCATCGGTATAAAGAACAAACCTCGTGTTCACCGTAGGAATCACCAACACCGGTGCCGTCGTCAATCGATGTTTCAACTCTTGGAAGCTTTCCTCACAAGCCTCAGACCAAAAGAATGATACTCCCTTTTGGGTCAACTGTGTCAACGGCTTGGCAATCTTCGAAAATCCCTCAACGAAGCGCCGATAATAACCGGCCAAACCAAGAAAGCTCCGTATCTCGGGTACAGAAGTGGGTGTAGCCCACTGCATCACAGCCTCTATCTTCCTGGGATCCACCGATATTCCACTGCTAGATATAACATGCCCCAAGAACACCACACTGCTCAACCAAAACTCACACTTGCTGAGCTTGGCAAACAACTGATTATCCCTAAGGATTTGGAGCACTGTCCTCAAGTGTTTCACATGCTCTTCCTCACTCCGAGAGTAGATGAGTATGTCGTCAATAAACACTATGACGAACTGGTCAAGATATGGTTGGAACACCCTGTTCATCAAGCTCATAAAGACAGCTGGGGCGTTCGTCACACCGAACGGCATAACTAGGAACTCATAGTGTCCATACAGAGTCCGAAATGTTGTCTTCTGCACATCCTCCTCTCTGACCCGAATCTGGTGGTACCCTGACCTCAAATCAATCTTGCTATACAGCTTGGTACCTTGCAACTTATCAAACAAATCATCAATCCTTGGGAGAGGATACTTGTTCTTCACCGTGGCCTTATTCAGTTGCCGGTAATCGATGCACAACCGCATCGAACGATCCATCTTTTTCACAAAGAGAACCGGTGAGCCCCATGGCGACACGTTAGGAGTATATATCCTTTGTCAAGGAGTTCCTGCAACTGCTCCTTCAGTTCCTTTAACTCTGCCGGTGCCATCCTGTAAGGGGCACGAGAGATAGCAGATGTCCCCGGTAATAACTCAATCCCAAACTCAACTTCTCTAGCCGGTGGGAATCCGGGAATCTCCTCCGGAAATACATCAGAAAATTCTGCTACCACTGGTACATCCTCTACCCTCAATTCTTTATTCTTTCCCGTCGTGTCCACGGCATAGATAAGATAGCCCGTGTGACCACGTTCCAACAACTGGGACATTTTGATCGCTGAGATTAACGGAATCTTCGCACTAGAACTGTTCCCATAGAAAGTCCATTGTATTCCCATATCAGATTTGAACCGAACCGTTCTCTGCCGACAGTCCACGACTGCCTGATATCTGTTCAGAATGTTGATGCCCACGATGCAATCGAAGTCTGACATGCCCAACACAATCAAATCTGCCTTCAACTCGTTGCCCTCAAAATAAATGAGGCAATCCGCAAGAAACTGATCGGCAATAACATTCCTTCCAGTGGGTGTCGAGACCATGAGAGGCGTGAGTAACGAAGACGTGCACATATTGTGTCTCTCCACAAAGCCAACAGTTACGAAAGAGTGGGAGGCACCTGTATCTATCAAAATAAAAGCAGGGTACGTAAATAAATGGCACGTAGCAGCGATCACCTCCTCCGGGGCTGCCTGGGCTTGCTCTCTAGTCAGTACATACACTTGCCCCTGGGATGGTCCCACTGTCTGACTTCCCGATGGTCAAGGCATAACCTGCTGCCTCTAATGCACTGTCATATCATCAAATCTCGGATATTCACCTGAAAGTCCGACTGTCCTCCCCGAGTGGGGAAATACCGAGAGATATGGCCCATCTTGTCACAACTGTAACAAGCTGGGCAGTTGATCAATGAGTGTGGCCCTCCACAATTGTCACACCTTGTCTCCCCCGATCTATTCGCTTGCATAGGCCCCCGTTTGGCCAATAGATTGCTCTTCCTGCTCTCCTGTTTCCGATTAAAAGATTTCTTCCCACTGAACCGAGAGGATGAAGAAGCACCACGAGACTTAAATGACTCCCCTCGTGGCCTTAAGCTATCAGTAACTTGCCTCTGCGGTGGCACATGTGGGGGTACAGCATTAGGATAGGCCCCAACTCCAATCTCTGCCAGTTATGCTCTAGTAAGAGCATCATCAAAAGAAGTGGGGTTGTTGGTGATAACCCGGTCAAACAGCTCCGGCCGCAACCCCTTCAAGAAGTGCTTCATCTTTGCATGTCCATTTGTGGCAATATGAGGGACATACCTCAACAGAGAAGAATAGTGCATGGCATAGTCTGATACAGTCATGCCTCCTTGCCTCAAGTTTGTGAACTCATCCTCCTTTATCTGTCTCGTAGCAGCAGAAAAATATTGGCTCAGAAACCGGGTCATGAAGAGAATCCAATCAATTATCATACCCCGAGCTCTCAATTCCATCACTGTAGTCTTCCACCACATGGAAGGCTTCTTTGCTAGTTGGAACTCTGCCAACCTCAGCCATGCCGTCCTAGCGCAAGGAGCGGACACAAATATATGTTCTAGTCTCTCAAGCCACTCCTCAGCCTCTTCCCCTGTCTCTGTCCCATCAAATCGGGGCGGGTGGGAAGTCAGGAATTGAGTCAGACTAAGCTCCCCGGGTAGTAACAACTGAGCTACCGGTTCTACACCCACGGCCGGTGGAGGTAAAGGATTTGTCGGCCCAATACTTGCATTCGCGCTTCCAACATCACCTACCTCTCCATTAAGGTTCCCCAAGTTCATAGTCGCCATGCTATAACACAAGGGTTAACAACAATTCCAAAACAATACATATGTTATACCGTTAGATAACAGGAATGATAATAAGCATGTTAGTACAAAAATTTTATACACCAATATGCACCACATGCATAAACATGCCCAAATGTAACCACCTAGCCAAACATGCTAAGGCTACCCTTCACTCGTTCCCGGGTTCTCTAACACTGCTCTGATACCACTAATGTAAGGATCCTAGTTCCTTAAGTGCGGATTAAAGGCATAATTAGAGCTAACACGCATTATCAGAGTATAAAAGTTCGTGTTGAGACTTTGAGCCTTAAGAATTACATGACAAGTTAAGGACTTTCAAATGTATTAATTACATTCTCTAACAAATGAATGTTATTCACTATAGCTTTGCACTACTCCTAGAGTAGACACTACAAAATAATCTTGTCCTTCCTTATCAAAAGCATTCTTCACAAGCTCACCGCCTCAACCCGCCTTAGCCCCTTTATCATGCCAAAATGTACCTACAAGGACAACCCCCAAAACATGAGCATATAATAATCCATATTCAACACAATATGAATGTAAGGCGTAAATGCATAAACCGTAATAAAACACTTCCTGTTTTTCCCATGCATTTTAAACGCTCCCTTTTTGGTTGTCCCTGTACCATAACTCATGAGTATAATCAATAGATTATTTAATGGTTCTACACATGTCATGACATAACACCATTTCATTATCACCAATCACCAATCCCTAGTCTGTTATAATAGTGTATTTTAATGCACCTCGCTTGTCATGACAGCGGCACTAATACCCCTCGCTTCGACATATTAGCGGCATTGAATAACATCACGTAAATGCGACATGCAGCAATACCCTCACTTCAACATTTGGCGGCAAATATTCTTTCCTCGCTACAATATGACAGCGGCAAGTATTCTATCATCGCTTCAAGTGACAGCGACAAAGCATTAAAATCATCACTCTATATAGCCATGACTCATGGGATGTGCACCAAACAAACAACATATACATATGCAAACATAATGCATAGATCAATATTAGAACCCAATAATAGTCCAATACCAAAAATCCCACAAAAATAACCAAAAACACACATTATGGTGTCTCGCGATCGATCGTCGCAAGGCCCCGATCGATCGCGAGATCACATTGCCCGCACATTAATTTTTCTACACCCGGCGATCGATCGCCACACTTGGCGTGATCAATCGCAAACCCCGCCGATCGATCGCCCAAAAGTGGCGATCGATCGCCAAGCGCTTCTGGAGCGCACAGGTTGCGCGCGATCGATCGCTCGCTTCGGGCGATCGATCGCCGCTGCCTGGGCTTCAAAAATCTCCATTTTTGTACTATATTTTCTTCCCCATCTTCACCAACACTTACACCAACAAACCAATAACATAAAAATACTATAAACCTTCAACATACATCACAATACTACCCAAAAACCAACACCCAAAACAAAACCATGCCAACCCAAAACAAACCCATTTCAAAACAACAAACACCAACTCAAATCAAAACTAAGCACCATTAAAACATCAAGGAGGGTTCCATACCTCTTATGGACTCCAAATCTCACTAAAAATCTCACAAACCAAGCTTTTGTGAAGATTTCTCCTCCTGTTGTGTGCCAATTTCGAAAATGGGTTGAGGGTAGGGTTTGGGAGAGTGATTTGGGGATTGTGGAAAAAGTGAAAGGTAAAGTGGGGGGTAGTGGGGTATAAAGGTGGGGGTTTAATTAAAACATGTACCCCAATTATTAGCATGATGTATAAAATACCTCAACATGGTATTTTAAAAGCATTTTACAAAAATGCACCATAACCTCAATTAAAACACATGCTTCCCATGTAATTATCAACCATCATAATTAAATCATGCTAGCACCAAAATTCCCAACATGCATAACATGCACCCTGAAATGTACCATCGGGTCACACCTACCATGTGACTAAGCATTTCATCAAGATAATTAATTCCAACATATAGATTAATTATCACCATAATTAATCATATAAACATAATTAATGCTCAAATTGCAATTAATTATTTCGGGGATATCACAGTTATGACGCCGCTATTGTTGAGCGTGCGTGGGGTTAAAATGCCGCTATTGTGGAGTGAGCTATGAGATAGAAATATGGAGTCATTTGCTAGATACATGGGATATCTGTAGTACTATATTTGATGATTTAATCAATCTGGTTATGGAACTGGTATAGTTTAGTTGATCAATGAGATGATCAACTGGCTTTTGAGAATTTAATGGTTTGGTTATTTTAAGAACAGGGACAATACAGGGGATCCCGGATGAGGATGATACCATCCAGGGAGTATCATTTAAATTCATGGCATTTACATTCTGTAAATTATGAACTGTAATATTATGATTATTGGATTGGTGGTATCGGTATGCTCACCCCGTGTGGGGGCTGTCTCTGTTGGGGCAGGTACTACAGGTGCAGCGGTTGCTTTGGAGTTGAGCTCGGGCGGTTGACAGAGGTACTTCCAGGATCGAGGTACCAGAGCTGGTTGAATAAGTACATAGGTCCAGAGTTGAGATTGAGCTGTGCTTGGGAGGTGCTTCCAGGATTGAAGTACCAGTAACGGTATCTGGTAGAGTATTTTATACATTAGATACACGCTTATCCATTGGGTTCTCTCATGTGAGTACGTCCTTACGTGTATATGGAATGTATAAATGGGCATGGTTTTCTCTCTTCATTTATGGTTGCATGCAATTAAATACGGAATTGCTAAATGAACTGAGAGTATGTTAGTGTATTATTAGGGCGCATACTATGAAAATGGTTTTGGTTGGGAAAGTTGAACATTATGGGGTTCTAATGCAAGAAATTTTATAGATGGTATATGATGTTATACTTGCATGTAGTTTCCTTCCCATGATAATATGATTGTATGCGCTAATTGCATGTATTAATACACTAATAACGGGTTAAGGGTATGGGGGTCCTTACACCACCGATCCAATAAACACAATATCACAGTTCATAATTTACAGAATGTAAATGCCATGAATTTTAAAAGATACTCCCTGGATGATATCATCCTCATCCGGGATCCTCTGTGCTGTTCCTGTTCTCAAAATAACCGAAACCATCAAATTCCCAAAAGCCAGTTAATCATCTCATTGATTAACTAAATACATTCCTTCCATGCCAGTTTCATAATCAAATATGATTTCATTAAACAAATGACTATAGATATCACATATATCTAACCAATGATTCCATATTTCTATTTCATCGCTCGCTCCACAATAGCGACATTTTAACCCCACGCACACTCAACAGTAGCGGCATCATAACCGATGTTCGCTCAACAGTGACAACATCCCAATCATTGCTCGCTCAAAAGCGGCACCTTATATTCCCAATGTATATCCATTTATTGCAAATATCATATACCATGCATTTCACAGTTGCAATAATATAAAAGGCTATGCTCGTACGTTTCGTACCTTAGAATTCTGTAGTCCGAATTAAACTTGCCATGGTCCCGTGACCCGATGAATTATGTACTAACACATTAAATAATTCATAATTATTTATGAGCATGCACCCACGTGCCCAAGCACGTTCACAATCCCCAAATATATCGTCAATCTATGACGATTAACCATTTAAAAGACCCCAGGCAAAGCATGCAATGATTCCATAAAATCAACACAAAATTCCCCATCAGACATGAGTCTCGATCGATCGAGAGCCACAACAGATTTTGGCAACAAATTTCTTATGCGCGCGATCGATCGGCGAGACTGGCCGATCGATCGCCATGCGCCCGTGATCGATTTGTAGTCTCGCTCGATCGATCGCCAACACTGTTTATCGTCTTCTATTTTTCGGAATTACGCGCGATCGATGGGGCCCCTACTACCGATCGATCGGCTAGCACCGAACAAGCCTAAAAATGACGTTTTATGGTTTAAAACCCCCAAATAAACAAACCCAACACCCAATATACCATTAATCCTCAAGATAAACTCCATAAAGCTTCCTAAAACATACCTACCCAAAAATCTTTAAAATCCAAAAACTCATACCCAACTCAAACCTTAACCAAAGAGCACAAAACTATTACTAAATCGAAGATAAATGCGATGAGAAGAATAATACCTTATTATCTTCGAGAAATCCGACTCCCAAATCGAGCCTCCATCGATTTATGCTCAAAGGAGAAAAGGGAAGGGAAATGGGTTTGTGGAAGGGAAGCGCTGGAGAGAGAGAGAGAGAAATGAGATCCAAAATGATTGAACACCGAGTCCACTTGGTATATATAGTATCAAGGCTCAAAAATCCCGAGTCCCTCACAAATACATCATGACTCATTAAAAATCATCAGTGTTCAATAATTACCTCTCACTCTCAATTTCCACTTACCAGCCTCAGCACAAAGTACTCCGGACCCCAGATTCCACCAAAAACCAGATTCCAAGGTTATCACCACAATGAGAATATAATCTTAACCCTTGGATCCAACGACTCCAAATACCGAATTTAAAATCCTCGGATAGTCCCAATACCACATTTAATTCATAATTGCCACAATTAAAGTCCATTAAGGATCATTACCACACCTGGATTTACACCGATAATTCCCGGGCATCACATATATCGATGTACATTTATTGAAAAAGATGTGTGTTAACAAAACATTTATTTATATCAACTATGAATGCTCATAATTCAAGTAAAATCACATAGCCAAGTAATTTCATGAAAGTTACGTAAGTTCAGCAAATTATGTATCAAATAATACAGATACCTGTCATATGTACCGACCGCAACATACCTTTACTTTCTTTTCATCACAAATTCGCCATTGTTCGAGCAGTGCGTGAATTTCCAATATTGAAGATTAATCTACACCATTCCAGACACTTAATTTAATTATGATATTCCAAATTCTAGTTAATTCATTGTTTCATCAATTTATGTCAATTATATCATTATTAAAATGCTTAACTATCAATAATATCCTGAGGTGGTACACTTAAGATTACAGTAGCATGTAACAACAATAATCATTTTTCAACCATTTTTATCTCATCATTACCAGCCCCTAATTTAACTAAATTACTACCCAACCAACAAGTAAAATTCGTTTAACAAAAGTCGAGAATCCTTCTTAAAACAATACTATCAAAAATCGAGTCCTTCTTTCCACAAACAGCAAGGCAGTCGAACCCAACTCAAGAAAATGACGTTGAAATTTCATAAAATTCTTTCATACTTGATAATCAATCTAAACATGATTTAAATGAGTTAAGAACCGTCTAACTAAGACTTTAGAATCTTCACCCTCAAAATTTATAAAGACGATCAGCATTTCCCCAAACCATGCAGTAAGAAAATCTATCCAACCAACAAGTCGACTTGAAAAATTGTAAGGCCTCACTACCTTAAGTGTGGATTAAGTGCATTAAGAGAGCTAAACATGCATTCATCAGAGTATAAGGGTTTATGTTGATGCTTTGAGCTTAAGGATTACAGTGTTGTGATATCCCTGAAATTAATCATGTGATTTATGGCCTCTAATAATAATTATGGTGTGATGATTATTATTGTGGTTGAGAAATGTATAGTTATGCGGTGGGCATGAACTGGTAATACATTTCAAGGTGCATGTGATGCATGTCAGGGATTTATGATTTTGCATGATTTATTTGAGTTGGTTCGATTTAATATGGAAAGTATGTTAATTGTTGTTTGTGTGCACTTTAATTGAGTAAATGCTTTAAAATATAATGTTGTGATATTTTAGTACATCAATTCTTTTTATATGGGTTTATACCATTACCTCACCCCTTACTTATCTCATTCCCCACCACCACACAACCCTATCACTCTCTCTCCCCCCTTAATCGATAACCCTCTTCCCCCCTCCCCCCCCAACACTCTTCATTTTTCATCCCAAATCAAGAAAGAAGAGGAGCTTAGGAAAGCTTGTAAGCTTGGATATGTTGCTAGGATTTGAGTTCAAGTGGTAAGGAAACTTTCTTGTTAAGATTTGGGTATGTTTTGATGGGTTTTAAAATGTTGATTTTGGGAAAAACAATGGGTTTATTTTGAGAAGTGTTGATTATTTTTATGGGCTATGAGATTTTGTTGATTATTGATGTATTTGTGTTGATTATGAAGTATTTGAGGTGTTGAGTTGAAAAGGGGTATAATATTTGTTGTGTTTTGTGGGTTGGAGGAGATGAAGGACACAAAAATGGTGAAAATGACCTCGGCGATCGATCGGTAGATTTTACCGATCAATCGCGAGCATCATGGTGCGCGGGAAGTGTGTTTGCGCCGCGATCGATCGACGAAGTCCATGATCGATGGGCAAGTACTCAGCGATCGATCGCGGAGTGATGATTTTTGGTTGTACATGCAGTAGCATCTCGCGATCGATCGGAGCCCATTGGCGATCGATCGCGAGACCCTAAATATTGGTATTTTTTATTTCGATGGGATTTTGGTGATGGACTTTTATTTGGCTTCTAATATTGGATTGTGTGATTGTGTAGAGCCTTCCTAGGTGGCATCACAACAAAGGAGATAAAGTCCTACCATATTCCATATTTTGGAAAGGTACGTAGTGAGATGCGGGCATCGGAACGGTAAAATGTATTTTTACGTATTGGATTATGCATTATGGTTGCATATACATATTGGATTATGCATTATGGTTGCATCTGTATATTGAATGCATTGGTGCATGTTTTTATAAGTCGAGGTTATATTCTAGTGTTGAAGAATGCTTGCCGCCTTCATGTCGAAGCGATGATAGAATACTTGCCGCTCTCATATTATAGCGATGAAGAATATTTGCCGCTAATATGTCGAAGCGAAGAGCATGCCGCTGTCATATTCTAGCGAGGGATATTATGCCACTAATATGTCGAACCAAGGGGTATTAATGCCGCTGTCATGTCAACGCGAGGGGCACTATGCCTCTGATATAATAAGACTGGAAAATGGTTATCAGTACGGGTTGTTAAAATGTCACGGTTATTGGAACGTGGACGTATGTGATATCTTATTTATGCCGTGGATATGGCCGAAAAGAAAAAAAGAATTGAGGATTGAGGAGATACCCATGGTTGCGGAGTTTGCCGATGTATTTCCAGAGGAAATTCCAAGGTTTCCACAGAGTAGAGAGGTCGAGTCTGGGATTGAGTTGTTACCAGGAACGTCCGCTATTTCTCGTGCCCCTTATAGAATGTCACCGGTAGAGTTAAGGGAACTGAAGGTACAGTTACAGGAACTTCTTGACAATGAATACATACACCCTAGCGTATAGCCTTGGGGTCCACCAGTTCTGTTCATAAAGAAGAAAGATGGTTCGATGCGTTTGTGCATCGATTACCGGTAATTGAATAAGGCAAAGGGAAAGAACAAGTATCATCTTCATGGATTGACGACCTGTTTGATCAGTTGCAGGGCACGAAGTTTTATAGCAAGATTGATTTGAGGTCTGGTACCATCATATTCGGGTCACAGAGGAGGATGTTCAGAAGACAGCATTTCGGACTCGGTATGGGCACTACGAGTTCTTGGTTATGCCGTTCGGAGTGACGAACGCCCCGACCGTCTTTATGAGTCTGATGAATCGTGTGTTCTAACAGTATCTTGATCAGTTCGTCATCGTGTTCATCGATGATATTCTTATCTATTCTCGTAGTGAGGAGGAGCACGTGAGATATTTACGGACAGTGCTCCAAATTCTCAGGGATAATCAAATGTTTGCCAAGCTCAATAAATGTGAATTCTGGTTGGAAAGTGTGGTGTTTTTGGGGCATGTTATCTCTAGCGATGGGATATCAGAGGATCCCAGGAAAGTAGAGGCAGTGATGGAATGGTCTGTGCCTACTTCTGTACCCGAGATACGGAGCTTTCTTGGTTTGGCCGGGTATTATCGATGTTTTGTCGAGGGATTCTCGAAGATTGCTAAGTCGTTGAACAGATGACTTAAAAAGGGGTACCATTCTATTGGTCTGAGGTTTGTGAGCAGAGCTTTCAAGAGTTGAAGCACCGGTTGACGACATCACCTGTATTTGTGATTCCTACGGAGAACAAGATGTTTGTTCTATATACTGATGCATCACTACATGGTTTGGGTTTTGTGATGACGCAGGATAAGCATGTGGTAGCTTATGCTTCGAGACAACTGAAGCCGCATGAGACCAGATATCCAGTTCAGGACTTGGAATTGGAGGCTATCTTGAAGATTTGGCGGCACTACTTGTATGGTACTTTGTTTACCATCTATACGTACCATAAGAGCCTGAAGTTCTTATTTACTCAGGCGGAGCTGAACATGAGGCAGAGTAGATGGATGGATACAATCCCGGAAAGGCGAACTTGACAGCAGACGCCTTGAGTCAGAAAGTGAAGTGTACTGCAGAGGACGTCATGCATTTATCGTCTATGTTGACTTCCTACTATCATCTGGGCAATGACTTCGATGTGTCTACATCATCGGTACGTGTATCAACTTTATTAGCAGAGCCGGATGTTTTTGAGAATATCAGGAGAGCTCAGAAGTCAGACAATGAGATTCAGAGGTGGTTAGCATTGGTGCTTCTTGGATAGTCATCGAATTTCAGAGTGGCTGAAGACGGTTCTTTGAGACTTGGTAACTGTTGGGTAGTTTCGAGTACGCCGGAGTTGCATCGAGGGATCTTACAACGAGCTCATAGCAGCAGACTTAGTATCCACCCAGGCAAGATGAAGATGTATAAGGATTTATGTGACCAATTTTGGTGGAAGCGGATGAAACAAGATGTTATCACTTTTGTTAAGAAGTGTTTGATCTGCCAACAGGAAAGGCAGAGGCCTGGAGGCGAGCTAAAGAGCTTGGAGATACCTGAATGGATGTGGGAACACATATCCATGGACTTCATGGCCCACTTGCCGAGGACTGCTTCGGGGTTTGATGTGATTTGGGTGATCGTGGATAGACTGACGAAGGTAGCTCACATTATTCAGTACAATATGACATTCACATACTTGAGGATGGCTCAGTTATATGTCAGGGATGTGGTGAGAATTATACCGGATTCCAGTTTCTATTGTGTCTGACCGAGATCCGCGGTTTACATCTCACTTTTGGGAAGGTCTTCAGTCAGCTTTGGGTACTGAGGTGAGATTGAGCATGACATATCATCCCCAAAACGGACGGCCAGACAGAGCGTACTATACAGACGCTCGAGGACATGTTACGGGCCTGTGTATTGGAGTTTGATACTTCATGGCAGGATTCAGTGGACTTGGTAGAATTCTCGTACAACAATAGCTATCAGGCGAGCATTCAGATGGCTCCATTTGAGGCTCTTTATGGTTGACATTGTAGGTCACCATTGTACTGTGATGACTTGGCTAGTAAATCAGTCAAAGGACCCGAGTTGATCTGGGAGATGGAGGAGTAGGTAAAGGTGATCCGGCAGAAAATGAAGGCAGTTCAGGATAGGCAGGCAGCCTATGCGAATAAACGGCGGCGACCGTTGTAATTTCAATTGGGAGATAAGGTCCTTTTGAAGATCTCACGTTTCAGAGGTGTTGTGCGGTTTGGAATGCGCGGAAAATTATCTCCGAGGTATGTGGGACCGTATGAGATTTTGCAGCGCATTGGTACTTTGGCTTACCGCTTGGCTTTGCCACCGTCATTGTTTGGGATTCATGACGTATTTCATGTGTCTATGTTGAGGAAGTATGAGCCGAATCCGTCTCATGTGTTGCAGCATTCAAAAGTTCAAGTAGATTCTGATGTGTCCTATATTGAACGGGCAGTTAGAATTCTGGATCGAGCAGATCGCAGACTTCGGGACAAGGTAATACATATGGTCAAAGTTATGTGGGAACACAGGGGCGTCGAGGAGGCCACGTGGGATACTGAGTGACATATGGTGCAACACTATCCGAAACTGTTTTCTGGTATGTAAATTTATGTTTTGATTTGGACTGGTAAGTGCATGAAATTTCGAGGACAAAACTTTCTAAGTAGGGGAGTATTGTGATATCCCTGAAATTAATCATGTGTTTTATGGTCTCTAATAATAATTATGGTGTGATGATTATTATTATGGTTAAGAAATGTATAGTTATGAGGTGGGCATTAACTGATAATACATTTCAGGGTGCATGTGATGCATGTCGGGGATTTATGATTTGGCACGATTTATTTGAGTTGGTTCCCTTTAATTTGCAAAGCATGTTAATTGTTGTTTGGGTGCACTTTAATTGAGTAAATGCTTTAAACTATCATGTTGGGATATTTTAATACATCATGCTAAATTCATGGAAATCAATTATTTTTATATGGATTATTGATGTATTTTGTGTTGATTATGAAGTATTTGAGGTGTTGAGTTGAAAAGGGGTATAATATTTGTTGTGTTTTGTGGGTTGGAGGAGATGAAGGGCACAAAAATGGTGAAAATCGCGTTTACAGACCTCGCGATCGATCGGTAGATTTTACCGATCGATCGTGAGCATCATGCTGTGTGGGCAATGTGTTTCCGCGATCGATCGCGAGATTGCGCGATCGTTCGGCGAAGTCCGCGATCGATCGCGGAGTGACGATTTTTGGTTGTACAGGCAGTAGCATCTCGCGATCGATCGGGGCCCATTGGCGATCGATCGTGAGGCACCAAATATTTGAATTTTGGTTATTTTGATGGGATTTTGGTGATGGACTTTTATTTGGCTTCTAATATTGGATTGTGTGATTGTATAGAGCCTTCCCAGGTGGCACCACAACAAAGGAGATAAAGTCCTACCATATTCCATATTTTGGAATGTGCGGGCATCAGACGGTAAATTGTATTTTTATGTATTGGATTATGCATTATGGTTTCATATACATATTGGATTATGCATTATGGTTGCATATGTATAATGGATTCATTGGTGCATGTTATTATAAGTCGATGTTATATTCTAGTGATGAAGAATGCTTGCCTCCTTCATGTCGAAGCGATGATAGAATACTTGCCGCTGTCATATTATAGCGATGAAGAATATTTGCCGTTAATATGTTGAAGCAAAGAGCATGCCGCTGTCATATTCTTGCGAGGGATATTATGCCTCTAATATGTCGAACCTAGGGGTATTAGTGCCGCTGTCATGTCAACGCGAGGGGCATTAAGCCACTAATATAATAAGACTTGAAAATGGTTATCGGTATTGATGGAACGGATGCATGTCATGACATTTATTAATGGTATTATAATCTGTTGATTATGAATGTGATACAGGGACAACCAAATGGAGCTTTTAAATGCATAGAATACAGGAAGTGATTTGTATTTACGGTTATGCATTTTTATTGCACTGAGATAGTTGTTCTCTATACTCATTGTGTGAATGTTTCTGTAGGGACACATAGACGTGGGAATCGTGAGTCTTTTTCCGCTGCGAGGTGAACCACTGCATAGGAGTTGCACTGGATTAGGTTTTCATTGTACATGTAATGTATATGTGAAAAAGTTATTTGGTGTTTTGTACGAGTGGTTTTGGTACATCTATAACAACCAATTAGTGAGAAACTCTTAAACAGTGGATGAATTACTTAATTCTGACTCACATATGTATGCTTAATTAAATACATAATGGATTAAGTAACGAGGACCCCACATTAGTAGTATCAGAGCAGTGGTTCGAGAACAGGATGAACAAGGGCAGAGGAAGTGAGTTAGGGAGTTACCTAATCACTTACAGGCATGTGATACTGATGATATAGTGTCTGGGAACATGCTTTGTTTTTGTATCTGTTATTGTTAACCCTTGTTTTGCAGGATGATAGTATGATTTAGTATGAATCCTTATGCGTGTCATAAGTGATGTTGTGGGTGTACTCGTGATTGGTATACCGGGTTTATGTACTATCATTTGGCAGGGGAAACATGATATGTTTCGCAGGAGCTATTCCACTGATTCCGTGGTAATGGTATGTAGGTCGATACTGAATCAGAGGAGTAAGTTGTACAGTGGTTAGAGCGTGATGGACTGGCCGCTGACACATGATGTGTGAATGGAAATGACGATACAGGTTATTGATCACTGTATCTAGTTCAAGGGCATTCTTGATATTGCAATCCGTGGTTGCATTGTTAGTTCGACATGTATGGTCTGAATGGGAATGTAATACTTTGCTCTTGATCTGTGGATGGTAAAGGCTAATGCAGTGTGTTTACATTGGGAGATGATGCAGATATGGGTTACTTGTGGTACTCAAATGGTACATGTAGCGAATGTGAGATTGGTGTACAATAATCGTATTCTTTATTATTGTATTCCACAGGGGTAATTGGTGATTTGTGAGATCACTGTAGTGAAAATTATCTTGTCAGGGTATCATCTGTGTATGGTTCTCCGGTGTGTATGTGTGTGTTGAACTTCATGTTTGTTATCATGGAGTTGACAAGGAACATGAAATTGGGAGAGTTCAATGATAGTGACGCTGAGACGTATTGATGGAGCGGAACAACCGCAGTAACTGTGAGTTCTACTGTTTGATTGTTATCAGTCTATGTCGTTTACGTCACTTGTGTTTTGGTGACTGGTTCACAGACTGTTTGATCCTTTCTGTGTATTAGCTGCTTGTGTTCGTTCTTGTTGTATCATATGGATTTGGGCATGGAAGTCTTTCAGATTGAAAGAAAATGAGTACCAGCGGAAATTGCAGTGATGCAATGATCATCGGCAAAGATTGCTGTGACGTCTGCACATGTGATCTTTGTGATGGCTGTACTGGGACATACATGGTGCTATGTAGCCATGTAGTATATCTGACTAGGGTAGAGTACAGATGGGAATGGATATCATTGTTTTGATATGAACTCCGTCCGAGCTATAAGGTTGTCCGTATGAAACTCTATGTATGTGGTATATGTAGCAGCCATGGGTGTCTTTGATTGACACGAGATACCTCAAGTGCATACAGTTGTGTATGGGATGTTGCATATGAACATCTAGTTCTCTGTTTGTGAACTGTATTGATGAGGTTGAAATTGTTTGGTCTGCTTTGAACATAGTGTGGGTATCTGTGTTGTTGCTGAGAGCATTGGATGTTTGTATGACTTCTGGATACAGAAAAGGACGTCATGAGAGACATCCGTAAATTGGTTCTTTAGTGGAACTGTATATGACATCTTGTCATCTTTTGGATTATTGCATGACAGTAGTGATCTGTACACGTGAGACCAACAGAGAGTGGTTGGCAATGTGAGACCAACAGAGATTGGTTGGCAATGTGAGTATCCAGTAAGTATTGAGTGTGAGCTATTGTATGATAGCATAGCTTGGTGGCCATGATGTATGGTTCACAAGTCTGATGTTGAAGGTCCAAGTTATCCAGAATGAGAAGGAAGTTTGAGTTCCGTAGATTGCTTGTACACTGCGATTGTAGTGCTGATGCAATCAGAGTTTCCGTTGTGTTGTGATGGTACTATGCGGTTGACATGAAATTCATATATTTTTGAGTCAGGACGGAAGATGTATGACTGATGGGATCGTGATTGTGATATGCCGATCTCGTCATGTGATTGGTTTGCATAGTTGATTGGTTTTCATTTTGTGCTCGATAGATATTGGGTTGATATCTATTGATGGACAGTCTGCGCATATGTTTCATGAGGAAACAGTATGGTTGGTATACTTGGTATGCTAAACCATGTGGTGGTTGATGAATCACAGATGGGTATGAGAAGGTTGAAGAAGCTCACACGTATGAAGTAGTGTGATGGGACTTGATTTGTCCATGAAATGAATTAGTTGTTGAACTTGTTCGTACATATATGTGTATAGCATTGAAGTTTGTGTCATGATATAGTGGTACGACCAATATGGCATTGATTTGACATATACCAGATGGTGGATGGTATTTTTGCTATATGGTTGTACTTGACTTGAGTATTGTGAAGATATATATGATATGGCAATTCTTCTGGGTCCGATTGCAGAGTCATAGTGCCATAATGACCATGAGTGGGATGGTACTTTGATTGTCATTCATGTCAATAAGAATGTGTGGATTGTGTGATTGCAGTTGAGTTGGAATTTGTTACCTTCCATGTATTGTTGGATTGGCTATTCCTTTATGAACCAGAGGTGATAACGATTTGCTGGGAGCAGTCGTGTTTATTAGGAATGCATATGCGATCATGTGATATATCTGAGTGATATATTCGATCATGTGATATAGTCGGGTGATATCTTCGATTTTATGACCTATCCGGGTGATATGATAATCCGTATGGATAAGTTCTTGAAGCAGAACGGAATGAGTTATCAGGTACCTGTGATGTGTGGGACTTGTTGGCGTAATACATGTAGCAAGTGAATTACACATGCGTGGAAAGCGTGTCGGGTGGAAAACATGTGTGTTTCCACTACTACATGCTATTTTATGTTGATCATTACAGGGAACAGTGAATAGGAAGTAATGAATCGTTGTACAAGCTTGTCATACCCAAGATGGTAGTCTTGGGGGGAAATAGTTGGTACAAAGAATGACATTTCCGGTACAGGGGTCAGATGAGACCATAGTCATTGAGTGAGATGACCATATACTCATCTGGACATATGTATTGTACCTGGCTTTGGTGTACATTATGCATTGATGACATATGAGTGTGATGTGGATTGCTTCTTGTGGTTTGGACGTGTGTGTCCAGTGTTTGTTTCAGACTGGTAACATATCCAGTGTTTAATCAAGACTGAGAAGTCTGGCGTGGGAGATTAGTATACATACGATAGATGGATATGTTGTATCTATCACATTGTGTAATGACATACGATAATATCACTTAGTGAAATGTGCGAGCAGAGATGGCTCTGTGCACATTTGGATGTGTAGAATCTGCATGTGACAAGGATCGAGGTACTTGGTTTAGAGTATCTTGTTGATCTCGATATTCTGTGTAGGTTTACACAAGAGTACAGACGAATGGAAACATTCTAAACCGTTATACAATACACAATGCGGGTATGTGTGTTGCTGTGTTTATAAAGTGTGGCATAAGGTGTATGGAAAAGGTGTAATACCAGGATTTGAACCATTGACTGTATTATTATATGGTGACTAGTTGTCCAAGGAGGGACGGATGTATTAGACATTAGACGAACAGATGCTCCATTGGGGATCATTTGGAGGCATCCAGCAGGAATGTGAGTGGGCAGTGACTTGGGTATGGGTATTCACCGTACAATGAATTGTATGAGCTCAAGTCAATTTGATGACTACTGTTGTGTATAACAGGAGATGTATATGCATGTTCACTGATACTCGTGAAAGGTTTGTCTGTTGATGGTATTACAACGATGCATACATACTATCTATGCCCGGCTGGTGTAGAGTGTTGTGAGCATATGACTACGTGGACAAAAGCAAATGGTAACAAGCTGTTATGCGAGAACATGAGTATGCAGTAGAATCCAAAGTGCAATGTCTGGTATGTTTTCTTTTTGTTTCTTATACTGCTGGTTTGGTAAGTATCTGCTAGTTGAGCATGTTGAGAATGTAGCAGATTTATTTTTGATTATTTGTTTTGGCAAATAATGTTGCATTTATAATGCATGTGTGTGCAAAGCTTATGGCTTTCTACATGAGTTTTAGATGATATATGAGATTCAGATGATGAATATGGAATTTCGAGGACGAAATTCAATGAGTGGGGGAGAATTGTAATGCCTCGATTTTCTTTATACACATGTTATCTGATTATGGCGTAATTATGATTAATTACAGTATGATGTGGACTCGGGTTCGGGTTGAACCGAGTAAGACTATTGCCATGTATGACAATAAAATGTTGAACTAATGAAAGAAAGGACTAATGGTTGTGTGACAATGAAAGAATGTGTCTATATGATAAATCAATACATATTGATATATGAGAAGTAAACTAGAGATGTGAATTGAGAACATAGATCATATGTGTCTATTGACTTGGAATGTTGATGCATGTGCATAGACAAGAGAATCACAAGCATGAGGTGTATAGTGGGGATGTGAATGTGGCTATACATTGGCTATGCATGTGAGAGGAATTACATGTGAATGTGCATTTGAAGTGAAAGGTGATTAAATAGATGAATATCAGCTTTGAAACACATAATTCACCTAAATTCACCTACAAATCTCTACACATGCTCTCTTGAACCTCTTGGTGTTTTTGTTTGGTTCTAGCTTGGAAACATGTTCAATATGCAGTATGGGGTAAGGAGAAGTTGCATACTCTACTTTATGTAGTTAGTTGGTGTAATAACTTAGTTATGATGCTTTGTATACAATTTAAGAAGCATGTGATTGTTAGA
Source organism: Haberlea rhodopensis (assembly GCA_907163345.1). Taxonomy (NCBI): domain Eukaryota; kingdom Viridiplantae; phylum Streptophyta; class Magnoliopsida; order Lamiales; family Gesneriaceae; genus Haberlea; species Haberlea rhodopensis. Next base: position 651,844 of record CAJQUN010000279.1, read on the forward strand.
AGGAAGATGGAATTCATATGTTCTTGAATTCAATGAACTAAGTTGTATTGTGATAGAAACATGTTTATCTGAGGTTAAAGTATGCATATATCAAGTTTTGATGGTTTAACTTGAGGTGTATGTTGAGAACCACGAAGATAAGCATTAAAAATCGCCATGGTTTTAAATATCAGTTGTCGACCGATCGATCGCTAAGATCATCCGATCGATCGGTAGAAACAGGGGAAGTAAGGCGGTTCATGTACCGATCGATCGTTGAAAGCGACCGATCGATCGGTGAAATGTCGTAGCATTTTTGAGAAATTCAAACATTTGAGCGATCGATCGCTAGCTTCTGACCGACCGATCGCTAGGGTTGTTTGTTTGGACCGATCGATCGCTAGAGAGACTGATCGATCGGTAGACTTAAAATGTTGAACAACATTATTTTATTGTGGAAATGAATAGTTCAACCTCTTTTAACATGATATTGTTGGTATTGTTGTAACATCATCACAGGGGACAGGGCAAAGAGGCAATTAACCATTGACGACCGAGTTATCTGGTTTGTGTCGCTTTACAGGTACGTGTTGACGTACGGAGTATAGATATGATGTGATGATGATGTTATGGTTTTGGTATCATATGATTTATGTTATCTTTGTGTCATATGATTCATAGTATCATATGCATGTGCATACATGGATTTCATATGATTGGGATGGATGCCTTGATAGATATGTGTATATGCTTTGGTAAGATCAGTGCCTTGATAGATATGCCTGGTGTGGTATATGCTTTGGCTGGGATCGTTGCCACGATAGATATACTACATATGCTTTGGCTTGAGATATACGCCAGGTTTGGGTATATGCTCGGTTATGTTACATAGAGATATACGCCTGGTTTGGGTATATGCTCGGTTATAAAGAGATATACGCCTGGTTTGGGTATATGCTCGGTTATATAGAGATATACGCCTGGTTTGGGTATATGCTCGGTTATGCTATATAGAGATATACGTCTGGTTTGGGTATATGCTCGGTTATGCTATATAGAGATATACGCCGGTTTTTGGGTATATGCTCTAGCTGTTATCATTTGAGGACGGTACTATGATATGTGCTGCTAATATGAAGATGTGAGGTGGTTCCACTGACATATTAAGCTGAATAGGCATATCATTTTGGTCTCGTGATAATAGGGTTATTGTTGAGACATGTCATGACATGATGCATTTGTGGATGCATGATACAGAACATTCACATTAGATGATTTATTGTGCTTTATCATTCTTATTGATATTGTGTTTTGATATTGCACTGAGATAGTTGTTCTCTATACTCATTGTGTGAATGTTTCTGTAGGGACACATAGACGTGGGAATCATGAGTCTTTTTCCGCTGCGAGGTGAACCACTGCATAGGAGTTGTACTGGATTAGGTTGTTCATTGTACATGTAATGTATATGTGAAAAAGTTATTTGGTGTTTTGTACGAGTGGTTTTGGTACATCTGTAACAACCTATTAGTGAGAAACTCTTACAGTGGATGAATTACTTAATTCTGACTCACATATGTATGCTTAATTAAATACATAATGGATTAAGTAACGAGGACCCCACATACATAATTCGTAGTGTATCCAATAGTCGCCTTTATAGTTTACCCTGTTACGGGTAACGTTTGACAATATCAATATACATAACTCCTTATGTTGGGATCTCTGATGATCACAAGTCGTAAGGATTACATAAATTATTATCACTATGAGAATTGCATATGACAATCATAAATATATCCATGTTGCATTCTCATGGTGGGTCTGTCCAGTATATCGTTCTCTAACATGTACCCATGTGTTGATTTGTTATCTCATATCAATGAACAATTCATCAATCAATACATACTAGTCTCTATGTATTATCATTATCATGATTCATGATAATACTTGACTAGGGACAATGTTTAAGAATAATACAATATTATTCTAAGGACATTAACATATATATTAATTCACATTGCACAGTTAAACGAATAATATATAATAATGAATTACCATTCATAAATCATAAACATTGTATGTCAAAACAATCATCCAATGACATGTCTTAGGGCATATCCCATCAAATCTCCCACTTGCACTAAGACCACTCAGACATATACCTAATGCCTAGAGATCTAGTATGACGATCATGCTTCTGCTGTGACAGTGGCTTCGTCAATGGGTCAGTTACATTATCATCTGTTGGTACTTTGCATATTTTAACATCTCCCCTTTCAACGATTTCTCGAATGAAATGAAAGCGCCGAAGTATGTGCTTGGATCTTTGGTGAGATCTAGGTTCCTTAGCCAATGTGATCGCTCCATTGTTGTCACAATAGAGTTCTATCGGATCTTTAATGCTAGGCACCACTCCAAGTTCAGAAATTAACTTCCTGATCCAAACAGCTTCCTTTGCTGCATCCGAGGCAGCAATATACTCAGCTTCCGTTGTAGAATCGGCTACTGTCTCTTGCTTTGAACTCTTCCAGCTCACAGCACCTCCATTTAGGCAATACACATATCCAGATTGCAATCGAAAATCATCTTTGTCGGTTTGGAAGCTTGCATCAGTGTAACCCATTACATTGAGCTCTTCCTCACCTCCATAAATCAAGAATGTATCCTTAGTTCTTCTCAAGTACTTCAGGATATTCTTGACAGCAATCCAGTGACCCTCACCTGGATCAACTTGATATCTGCTCGTCATGCTCAAAGCATACGATACATCGGGACGAGTACATATCATGGCATACATGATAGATCCAATAGCTGAGGCATATGGAATCTTACTCATGCGTTGTCTCTCATCTGGTGTTGAAGGACATTGTTCCCCCGAGAGATATATACCATGTGTCATAGGCACAAATCCTTTCTTTGATTCTTGCATGCTAAACCATTTTAGCACTTTGTCTATGTATGTACTTTGACTTAGGCCAAGAAGCCTTCTCGATCTATCTCTATAGTTCTTGATTCCTAATACATAGGTGGCTTCACCCAAGTCTTTCATAGAAAAGCAATTCCCTAGCCAAATCTTTACAGATTGTAAGGCAGGGATATCATTCTCAATTAGAAGTATGTCATCTACATACAATATTAGGAAGATAATTATGCTCCCACTGACCTTCTTGTAGACACAAGGTTCATCTACGTTTTTGATGAAACCAAACTCTTTGACTGCATCATCAAAACGAAGATTCCAACTCCGAGAAGCTTGCTTCAATCCATAAATGGATCTTTGTAGCTTGCATACCTTTCCAGCATCCTTTGGATCGACAAAACCCTCGGGCTGTGTCATGTACACATCCTCAAGCAGATTTCCATTAAGGAAAGTTGTTTTGACATCCATCTGCCAGATTTCATAATCATGAAATGCAGCTATTGCAAGTAAGATCCTAATGGATTTAACCATGGCAACTGGTGAAAATGTTTCATCATAGTCAATACCATGAATTTGTTTGAAACCTTTTGCAACCAATCGACCTTTATAGGTTTGTACATTACCATCCATGTCGGTCTTTCTTTTGAAAATCCATTTGCCCCCTATGGGTCGTACCACTTCAGGTGGGTCAACCAAAGTCCATACTTGGTTTGAATACATGGATTCCATCTCAGATTTCATGGCCTCTTGCCATTTCTCAGAATCAGTCCCCATTATAGCTTCTTGATAAGATGACGGCTCATCCTCATCAATAAGTAGTAAGTCACCTTGTTGAGTCACAAGAAATCCATATCTCTGTGGCTCCCGGTGTTCTCTTACAGACCTACGCTGGGTTTGTGTCTCTTGAGCAGGTACTTCTTCCACAACAATTTGCGGTGCCTGCTCTGTTTCCATCTCAATCTCAGGTTCAGTGTTTTCTTGTGGTTGAACTTCACTAAGTTCTATTTTTCTCCCACTGGTTTTTCTAGAAATAAATTCTCTTTCAAGAAATACACCAGTCCGAGCAACAACTACTTTGTTCTCGGTGGGATAATAGAAATAGTATCCTTTCGTTTCCTTAGAATACCCCACAAAGAAACACTTATCAGATTTGGGTCCAAGTTTGTTAGTGGTGTGATGTCTAACGAAAGCCTCACAACCCCAAATCTTCATAAAAGACATACTAGGACGCTTCCCAGTCCATATCTCATATGGTGTCTTTTCCACTGATTTAGATGGAACACGGTTCAGTAAGAATATTGTTGTTTCTAAAGCATGTCCCCAAAAGGATATCGGAAGATCTGCATGACTCATCATTGATCGAACCATTTCCAACAAAGTTCGATTTCGCCTCTCGGATACACCATTCCATTGTGGAGTATACGGAGGAGTGAGTTGTGGGACTATCCCACACTCCTTTAGATAGTCATGAAATTCTTGGCTTAAGTATTCACCTCCTCGATCTGATCGAAGGATTTTGATACTTTTGCCAAGTTGGTTTTGTACTTCATTCTTGAAATCTTTGAACTTTTCAAAGGTTTCATGCTTATGCTTCATTAGGTACACATACCCATATCTACTGAGGTCATCAGTAAATGTAACGAAGTATTGAAAACCACCTCTAGCTTGTGTACTTATTGGCCCACATCCATCACTATGTATTAGTCCCAATAAAACATTTGCCCTTTCAACATGTCCCTTGAAAGGGGCTTTAGTCATCTTGCCCATTAAACAAGATTCGCATGTTTCATATGATTCAAAATCAAATGAATCTAATACTCCATCCTTATGAAGTTTAGATATGCGGTTCTCGTTTATGTGGCCCAAGCGACAATGCCAGAGATAATTCGGATTACAATCATTATTTTTAATCCTTTTAGTATTTATAATATAGACAGGCATATCAAGATTTAATAAATAAAGACCATTCATCATTTGTGCACTAGCATAAAACATATCATTTAGATAAATGGAACAACAGTTGTCCTTTATAATAAATGAAAATCCATACTTGTCCAAACAAGAAATAGAAATAATGTTTTTGGTAATTGAAGGCACAAAATAACAATCTTTTAAAATCAACGATAAACCCGAAGGCAAAGATAAATGATAATGCCCTACAGCTATGCAACATGTGATATCCCCGAAATGATTATGTGATTGTAATCATTAAATAAATTATGATGAGTTGGGTGTTAATTCATGGGATTGAATTAATATTATTGGGGAGATTCATTTCAGGGTGCATGTGATATATGTTGGGATTTTGGGATCGTGGCATGTTTATTTGGGGTGTGTGTTGTTTGTTTTGGTAAAGCATGTTAATGGGAATTGAAGTATTTTATTGAGAAAATACTATAAATATCGTGTGAGGATATTCTAATACATCGTGCTAAATACCGGGACCAAAACATAACACATCAAACCACCCAACACCCAACCACCCCCCCAACCCATGCCAATCAGCCTGTACGCATTTCACCACTTGGCTCAATCATTTCACCACTCTCAGCCATTCCAATTCTCGAGCCTTCTCTCCCATTTCTTCACCGGCACCTGCTAAACAAAATTCTAAGGAGCTTTCCCTTTTTCATCGCCTGGAAGTCCTTCAAAAATCGGAGCAAAGTAGGGTGAGAAACCATGCTCTGTTTTTGCTTTAAACTTGTTTAAGTACATGTTTTTAGGTGGCGTGAAAACGGCATGTTAGATTAGGTTTCTTAAAACCTTTGATTTAATTGCTTACATGGTGTTGTTATATGTTGTAGTTTTAATAGCATGAAATGAGGTGCTCAAGAAATCTGGAAATGAATATGTTGCCCTGTTTCCAGAAAAGTTGATCGAGTACTTGTGTAAATGGTCGACGTTTATGCATGTGGGCTTATGTTTGGGGTGTAAATTTGATATGAATACACTCAGGGTAGTGTGTTATAACTGCTAGCATGTTGGTCTTGGCATGTTGTATGTCTTACATGTTAGATTGAAGGGTATTAATATCGGTGTTAGAGAATTCTGGAAAACCTGGGTTGAAAAAGAGCGACCGATCGATCGGTGAAGAACACCGATCGATCGGCAAAAGCCGTAGCTTTTTTGTTTAATTCAAACAGTTCACCGATCGATCGGTGATGTGGTCCGATCGATCGGTAATGCCTATTTTTTTAAAATGTAGAAATTGTTTAATTTTGATATTGGATTGTAATGAGACATCTAATATTGTGTTGTACACTGGTGTAGAACCTTCACAGACAGCTACACAGCGCAGGGGATAGATTCCCACAACACACTACATTTTGGAAAGGTACGTAAGCGACGTACGGGCATCCCAATGGTAACATGTACTTTATGTTTGTCTATTTGACACATGATGAATGCAAGGTGATGCATTAAAAGTATGATACATGTTGACATGCATTGTTTTTGCATATGTATGTTGTGAAATATAAGAGGTGTATTTCACGAGTCAAGGTTATCCTAGTGAGGATTTTAATGCTTACGCTAACGTCCATAAGAAGCGAGGAAGAATTCCGCTTACGTGGATTTCCATAAGAAGCGAGGAAGAATTCCGCTTACGTGGAAAAGTAAGAAGCATTGAAATGCACTAATGATAAGTGACTCAGGATTGAAATAAGGATTTGAGAAGGAAAGATATGTCATGACATTTATTTATGAAACCATATGTTCATATAATGTGTTATTATGAGTTATGGTACAGGGACAACCAATGGGCGTTGTAAATGCTTGGAAATACAGGAAGTGCTTTGTATTTATGATTTGTGCATTTACGCTTTACATTCATATTATGTTGAATATGAATTATGATATGCTCATGTGTTGGGGGTTGTCTTTGTAGGTGCTTTTGTTGACGAGAACCAGGGTCGGGGTTGATATGCTGAGCTGTAAGGAGTGCTACAGGATTAGCATGTTAGAGAAAAATTTTGTATAGCTTCTACTGAGTAGAGTAAGACTATAATGTAGCACCTTTGTAGGAATTTGTGTTATTCCTTTTGAAACATTTTGGTACTGTAATCTCTAAAGCTCAGGTTAATCAACACGACTTACTACTCTGATTTATTCACATGAATGTTTAGTTCTCTAAATTGCACCTAAGATTATGTTTGAGATCACGGGGTCTCACATTTAGTGGTATCAGAGCAGTGGTTAGATAACCAGGGAAGAGTGAAGGGTAGCCTTTAGAAACAAGTTGGCTAGGTATTCATTTGGGCATGCTTATGCATGTGATGCATATGGTTGTATAAGTGTTATACTAACATGCTTTGAATATGATACTGTTGTTATCTAACGGCTTATATTATGAACTTCTTTTGGTATTATTGTTAACTCTTGTGTTACAGCGTGGCTGAGATTAACCCGGAGAACCCCAATGAGGAGGTAGGGGATATGGACAGTAGGAATGCCAGTATCGCTCAGCTGAATCCTTTACCACCACCTGTTGTGGGCGTGGAGCCCAGTGTACAGATGTTACTGCCAGGGGAGCTCAGTTTGAAGCAGTTTCTGAGTTTCCATCCGCCCATGTTTGAGGGGATTGAGTCTGGTTGTAAGGACCCCAAGCCCTTGACCCTTAATTAGTGTATTAACCATTATGTGTGGCACATGCTTTCAATAAAAAGTCAATCGGGAAGCTCAAATGATGCTTACAAAATTCCTTTAATATTCAACGTTATAAGATCATCTCTACTAACATATAGACTCATAGAGTTGCCCATTACCAACCCCATTTTGCCACTTTTTACATTGTGGACTTTTATAAAAATTTGGGCAGAGTCTCCCCGTAAATTGAGCTATCCCGAAATAAAAGCACAACACATAACATAATTCCCGGCCAGGGAAAAACATAATACTCATCAGAATGCAGCAATACCAAGTAAATTCCCAGCCAGGGAAGACGCCATACATAAGACGACAAAAGTGGGTTTCAACCCCCACATAATACACTAACGACTCTCATATCATTAGCAATTCTACCACAATTGCATGCAACATATAATGAAAGAGAGAAAGGCTCATGCCTTTATATACAACCCATATACAAACATAACCGTGCTCACATGCGAGCATCATAAATATGTATAAAACCCTCGGGTGTATATATGTACTCTATACGATACCGTGCTCCATCAAGCCCTGGTACCACGATCCTAGGAGTACATCCAATCAACAGCTCGAGCTCAGCTCCACAGCCATCGATGCACCTGTTCACCTGCCCCAACAGAGACAGCCCCCAACGGGGTGAGCATACCAATACACAAAATCTCATAATCACAATAATGAAATTCATAATTTACAACACAAGTAAATATTAATGAATTTTAAATGATACTCCCTGGATGGCAACATCCTCATCCGGGATTCCGTGTACTGTCCCTGTTCTCACAATCATCAAACTCATCAAATCTCATAAATCAGTAAATCAACACATTGATTTAACTCACAGCATGCCTGATTCTCAAGTATCAAAAATCAATGATTCCAAGTTCAATATACATATACACAAATATAGATATCTCAATATCTAGTACTGATTTCTCAATTTCGCTATCAATCATAGATAGTTCAAATGCCTAGCATTTATTTTACCAATTTTCCATTATACCTAGACATCTCACATGTCTTATAATGAGTACATGATCCCACGATCATTCTCAGGCATCTCAAATGCCGTACAATAGTCATATAGACTCAGTACCCCATATATATCAACACATATATGCATATAGCCATACCCACAACCATCTAATGCAATTACAACACATTATGCATTTCACAATTGCTATCACGTAAAGTAATGCTCGTACGTCGCACGTACCTCAAATTTCCGAAGTCCGAGCCAAACCTTGCTCGAGTTCCATGCTCCGAGGAACGATGTGCTAACACGATAAATTAATTCACAATTAATTACGAACATGCAACCCATGCTCAAGCACACCCATAACCCTCAAAAATATTGTCAACACACAACAATTAACCATTATCGAAAATCGCTCAAGAACATCCCACAAATTTTCGAACCTTCACAACACCAATCGAACCCAATATAAACACCATAATTCATCTAAAACATGAATTAATCAATCAACAACAAGAATCATCATCCCTCACCAAAAACCCCCAATTTTCGAACATAAGCCCCTAAAATCGAGCACTAACCTCCCGCCACCAGCGCTCAAATCGAACCATTAAGCAACAATTTTTCGAACCATTAAAGTCTAAAATTTTCGACCCAACAACCTCACAAAAACGCCCCAAAAACACAGGAAGAAAAGCCCCAAAAATCGTACCAAAATCGGGCCACAAAATCGGACAGAAACCAGTGACGAACCCTAGCGCTTTCTGCAGAAATCCGAGCTCGATTCTCGACGAAACTTCGAATTGTTGGTATGTATAGAAGCGCCTGGAAGAGACGATTCCAACGGCGGGTGGCACGCGCCGAACGGCGGCCGGACGGCGGCGCGCGCGGCGTTTGAAGCCGCGGGGGTCGAATAGATCGGGAAAACGTAAGCGGGTCGGGGAGAGAGAAAACGGGAGAGGTGGGGGAAAAATGGTTCCGATAATTAAAATCTCGGGTTCAACTGGTATTTATAGCAAAAATACCCCGAAATACTAATATTCCCACAAATACATCATGATTCATTAAAAATCATCTGTTTTCAAAAACTCTCTCTCTAACTCAAAAACCCCCTACCGGTGCCCACACCAAGCACCCGAGATTATGAGTCACACTAAAAACCCAACTCACAGGTTTTCACCGAAATGAGAATACGATCTCAACCTCGGGATCCAACGATCGCAACTACTCAAATAGACGAGCCCGGAGGGCCCAACACCTCGATTAAACTCCAATTTGCCACGTAAAACAACTTTACGGGTTATTAATACTCCGGGATTAACATCCCTAATCTCTAGTCATCACAATATCCCCCACTAAAAGAATTTCGTCCTCGAAATTAGCACCGGTGTATCACGTAACACCCGGGCTACACAACAACATGAAGCCATAACCTCGATTCTTGACCATATCAGAATCGTCTTAATAAACGCGAGGATACTTACCTCACATCAAACTCTGAAACAGAGCGACATACCAAAACCAACATATCACCCAAGAGGCAAAACGTGCCTCGATGCGGTTCATCCCAAAAGTCAGTCCCTCATGACTGCAAAACAACCAATACTTACGACCGTAGATCGGACAGTCATCCTTCGTTCTAATACCACTAGTAAGAACGCATCATGAATGACACATCAACCGTGAGAGCGTTGACCTCGTGTCAATCTCTGGTGTGGAATAGACTTCCAAATCCATCATAACGTCAAAGAGCGTCAGCACCACTCAACGCTAATAATCCAAAAGCAGTTGGCAACTGAAACTGCAAGGATTCGAATCGCTCCTGATTCCATCGTAGATATCGTCCAATGATATCTTTATCATGAACTCACGACGTTTAACATACATCGTTACGAGGGGAACATTAGTATACCACGGTGCACACATACCAAACCTGGTTTCCACTTCCAAACCTTTTCCATCGAAGGAGCAGTCGCATCATTGCAACTCAATTTGGGCAACTCACGGCCACAGATTCACACAAAAGACATCTCACAAGATGTCCACCTCCGGATATTCCAAGGATCACATCCTGATCATAAACAAACCATCGAGACTCCACAGAGTTCAAATTCTGAAAGGACATGCAATAAACCCATTGCATCCTCAACGCTTGTGTCGGCAGCGACACCCAAAAAAAAAATCCGAATTCTTGCCATCCCTTGGCAATCCTAGGATTTAACAATCCAAACTTGGGAAGGCTATCGCATAACTCGGAGGAAAACACCAATAAGGAAATACCTTAACCCACACAAGATAATCCCTCTTCAAGGGAGTCAACTAACTTCACGATTGTTCCTCATAATTATCGTGCCATAGAGATTCCCAATCTCAAGGTGTTCCATATCTCTCACCAGAGATTTAACCATCCAAAAATAGCATAACTCTATACAGAAAGAAAATCAATAACTGGCATCTGTATACTCACCAGTATACCTGCCTAAGTACTGACATCGCATGCATATTCAATGCACTCGGCTCGGGTATCTACAACATACCCCTAAGCCCCAATCACAACCGTCAATTCTGAGTCATTCCCTACCCAGTGGAGAACGATAATCGACGATCAACAACACGGTGTGATTCCCAAAATCAACACTACACGTACCAACTTACCGAATCTTTCAAAGATTTCCAAATAGGTATAATACTACCTCCTTCCCCACAAGGGAAATGCCATCGAACTCGAGATTCACAAGTCTCGAACCACTGTTCGGAAAAACTGGATACAATAACACCCATTTCATCCTAAATACACGGGTTCCCTCAGATCGAGTCAATAACGACCTGATGACTCTCTCGTTGGTACTCCAACATCATGAGCTGTCCCAGACAAGTCTTACCAAAATTAAACATAAACGTATACACGTTTCAGTGAGGCAAGCACAACCTCAACCTCAAATGACATGGTGACTACTAGAGTCCACCACAATCCACATCGTATCACCTTACGATTTGCCAAACTTGATTCCAACGAGCAGTATCATGGTTCCAACAATCACACTATATCATTACCACGATATCTGGCTAGCAAAGCGCTGTCTCCATAGGCTCATATCAAGCCCACCAACAAACCATATGTTCCATCTCGGTATGCCATACCGTACAAACCGTTAGAGTAATGGGTCATCGCCCGACATATCTCTAAAATACCAAGCACAATGGACAACCCGGTGTCCTTGCTCACTTATGATGCAGTTGTAATCCGTTAAGACTTATCCCACACCCTCAGGGTGGGTGCAACCATGTCTACCCTACATCACAACACAAGCGAGTAGTTTCCTCAATGACTACTCTTACCACCAATCACTTGGCCCTAGCCAAACCAACGAGCATACCCAAGGGTATCATTGCTCGACAAATATACTTCGAATATGTGCTGCGGTATAATTCCTATACGGCGCACCCAATAGTTCCTCGAGCAACTTGCTCGGCATAATGGTCTCGTAACTAGTGACTCAGACACTACCATGTGCCCACCAAGGCACTCAAACCATATAACCAAATACATAACATAAATGTATTAATCATCAAAACGACGCCACACGTCTACATAGAACATCAACTATGTCATCGTCATCCCGTGACGGCATATGTCAACATATGACATCCGACTAACATCGTCAAACATACGACGGTACATGGCAATACACGACATCCATAATCTCATCATCAAACACATGGCATATATATAGCAACACATAGTATCCACAATAATGCTAACACAAGTAATATGCCATACCTCATCGCTATCAATATAGCGGCATACCTGTCTCCGTCGCTCGATAATAGTACGTAGTCAGCACTCATCGCTCGAAGGCGGCAAAATCCTGTGCTGAACACATAGCGGCACAATCCATCGCTATAGAATCGACGGCATGACACCTCGTCATATAATAAGTGGCATGAAACCTCACTATACACCTGAGCATGAATCATCGTCCACATAATAGCGGAAAGAGGCATCGCTAGCAATATATCCGGCGGCAAGAACCATCGCCAATCAATATAGCGGAATGAACCATCGCTATCCATATACATGGCGGCAAGAACCATCGCCAGTCAATATAGCGGCATGAACCATCGCTATCAATATACATGGCGGCAAGAACCATCGCCAGTCAATATAGCGGAATAAACCATCGCTATCAATATCCATGGCGGCAAGAACCATCGCCAGTCAATATAGCGGAATAAACCATCGCTATCAATATCCATGGCGGCAAGAACCATCGCCAGTCAATATAGCGGAATAAACCATCGCTATCAATATCCATGGCGGCAAGAACCATCGCCAGTCAATATAGCGGAATAAACCATCGCTATCAATATCCATGGCGGCAAGAACCATCGCCAGTCAATATAGCGGCATGAACCATCGCTATCAATATACATGGCGGCAAGAATCATCGCCAGTCAATATAGCCGATCCCTAGTCATTGTCACGGTAGTGTATTTTAATGCCCCTCGCTCAAATAAAACATGCGGTACTCCCACCCCTCGCTCCACATATAGGCGGCATAGAATAACCTCGCTTAAATGGACATGCGGTACTCCCACCCCTCGCCTCACATTTTAGCGGCAAATATTCTTTCCTCGCCTCATATGCTAACCACGCTTCAATGTGACATGCGGCGCTCCCACCCCTCGCTTCACATGTTAGCGGCACAAAATAATAAATAGCGGCAAGCATTTAAAATCATCACTCATCCATAACAATGACTCATGGGATATTCACCAAGTATTTCATCCATACCTGCATCACAAAGCATAATCCATATACCAACATACATCATCATGAGTGTATTTTAATGCACCTCGCTCAAATGCGACATGCGGCGCTCCCACCCCTCGCTTCGACATTTGGCGGCAAAGCATTAAAATCATCACTACATGTACACATACATCCACAATGTATAAATCCATGATGTATATAAAATGCAGGTTACCGTTTCGTGTCTTTCAACCATGGCCTTAGCCTTTCGCATCATAGTGTTCCTACAGGAACAATCACAACCCATGAGCATACAATAATCCATATTCCCACAATATGATTATAATGAGTAAATGCATAAAATATGAGTACAAAGTACTTCCTGTATCCCAATGCATTTCGATATGCTCCACCTGGTTGTCCCTGTGTCACAACTCACATCATAATCAACAGGTTATATTATGATTCTATAGATGTCATGACATACAATCGTTTCACTATGATCACATATCACAAATGCACATAAGCAAAATAGTTGTGTCACACAACACTAGCTACTATCATGCATAAATATGTGCTACCCATCCCTATCAGCATGTTTTAGGCCCTCAACAGCCCCAAAGAGCTAACCACTGCTCTGATACCACTAATGTAAGGACCCCAAGCCCTTGACCCTTAATTAGTGTATTAACCATTATGTGTGGCACATGCTTTCAATAAAAAGTCAATCGGGAAGCTCAAATGATGCTTACAAAATTCCTTTAATATTCAACGTTATAAGATCATCTCTACTAACATATAGACTCATAGAGTTGCCCATTACCAACCCCATTTTGCCACTTTTTACATTGTGGACTTTTATAAAAATTTGGGCAGTGTCTCCCCGTAAATTGAGCTATCCCGAAATAAAAGCACAACACATAACATAATTCCCGGCCAGGGAAAAACATAATACTCATCAGAATGCAGCAATACCAAGTAAATTCCCAGCCAGGGAAGACGCCACACATAAGACGACAAAAGTGGGTTTCAACCCCCACATAATACACTAACGACTCTCATATCATTAGCAATTCTACCACAATTGCATGCAACATATAATGAAAGAGAGAAAGGCTCATGCCTTTATATACAACCCATATACAAACATAACCGTGCTCACATGCGAGCATCATAAATATGTATAAAACCCTCGGGTGTATATATGTACTCTATACGATACCGTGCTCCATCAAGCCCTGGTACCACGATCCTAGGAGTACATCCAATCAACAGCTCGAGCTCAGCTCCACAGCCATCGATGCACCTGTTCACCTGCCCCAACAGAGACAGCCCCCAACGGGGTGAGCATACCAATACACAAAATCTCATAATCACAATAATGAAATTCATAATTTACAACACAAGTAAATATTAATGAATTTTAAATGATACTCCCTGGATGGCAACATCCTCATCCGGGATTCCGTGTACTGTCCCTGTTCTCACAATCATCAAACTCATCAAATCTCATAAATCAGTAAATCAACACATTGATTTAACTCACAGCATGCCTGATTCTCAAGTATCAAAAATCAATGATTCCAAGTTCAATATACATATACACAAATATAGATATCTCAATATCTAGTACTGATTTCTCAATTTCGCTATCAATCATAGATAGTTCAAATGCCTAGCATTTATTTTACCAATTTTCCATTATACCTAGACATCTCACATGTCTTATAATGAGTACATGATCCCACGATCATTCTCAGGCATCTCAAATGCCGTACAATAGTCATATAGACTCAGTACCCCATATATATCAACACATATATGCATATAGCCATACCCACAACCATCTAAATTACAACACATTATGCATTTCACAATTGCTATCACGTAAAGTAATGCTCGTACGTCGCACGTACCTCAAATTTCCGAAGTCCGAGCCAAACCTTGCTCGAGTTCCATGCTCCGAGGAACGATGTGCTAACACGATAAATTAATTCACAATTAATTACGAACATGCAACCCATGCTCAAGCACACCCATAACCCTCAAAAATATTGTCAACACACGACAATTAACCATTATCGAAAATCGCTCAAGAACATCCCACAAATTTTCGAACCTTCACAACACATCATGATTCATTAAAAATCATCTGTTTTCAAAAACTCTCTCTCTAACTCAAAAACCCCCTACCGGTGCCCACACCAAGCACCCGAGATTATGAGTCACACTAAAAACCCAACTCACAGGTTTTCACCGAAATGAGAATACGATCTCAACCTCGGGATCCAACGATCCCAACTACTCAAATAGACGAGCCCGGAGGGCCCAACACCTCGATTAAACTCCAATTTGCCACGTAAAACAACTTTACGGGTTATTAACACTCCGGGATTAACATCCCTAATCTCTGGTCATCACACTGGTGAAGTAGCCGATGAGTGGTTGGAGCGTATAGAGCAAATACTTGTGACTGCACCCTGTGCACGCACGGCATGGCTGAGGTTAGCCGAGTTTCAGATGGCTAAGAAGCCTGCTATGTGGTGGAAGACCACCGTGATGGAGCTGAGAGCTCTAGGTATGGCAGTTGACTGGACTGTATTCTGGACCCGGTTCCTTAACCGGTATTTCTCTGCAGCTGCCAGACAATTAAAGGAAGACGAGTTCAATGCTTTAAAGCAGGGTTGCATGTCAGTGTCAGACTACGCTATGCAGTATTCCTCACTGCTGAGGTATGTACCTCATATCGCTGTGAGCAGCCATGCAAAGATGAGGAACTTTCTGAAGGGATTGAGGCCAGAGCAATTTGATCGGGTTATCTCCAACAACCCCAGCTCATTTAATGACGCCCTGACACGGGCAGAGTTGGCGGAGATTGCGGTGGGCGCGTATAAGGATGATGTACCCCCTTCAGTACCACCACCGAGGCCTGTTGCTGATAGTTTGAGGCCACGAGGGGATCTGTTCAAGGCTCGTGGGGCCTCGTCATCTTCCAGATTTGGTGGGAAGAAGTCTCAGGGTCAGAAGCAGAACAATCGGGGACCCACACAGGGGAGCAGGACAGGGGGAAGCAGGTGTAACAACTGTGGAGGATGGCACTTGTTACGTGACTGTCAGGGTTGCTTTGTCTGTGGCAAGATGGGCCACTTGGCTCGAGGTTGCCCCAATCGGGCAGGTCAGACAGACTCTGGGCCGAATAGGCCAAGGTTTGATGCTGGGAGGGCACCACAGAGACAGCAGTTTGCACCACGACCACCGGGAGGTCAGACGGCACGACCGCCGCAGGGTCCAGTGTATGCACTGACTAGGGAGCAGGCTGAGGCAGCCCCGGAGGAGGTCATTGCTGGTACGTGCCATTTATTTATGTACCCTGCACTTATATTGATAGATACAGGTGCTTCCCATTCCTTTGTATCTACTGCTTTTGTGGAGAGACACCGTTTGTGCTCGTCTCTGTTACCCACGCCTCTCATGGTCTCGACACCCACGGGAAAGCATGTGATTGCAGACCGACTGTTATCTGATTGCCTCATTTATTTTGAGGGCAATGATCTGAGGGCCGATCTGATTCAGTTAGAGATGGCAGACTTTGACTGTATTATCGGCATTGATGTGTTGAGCAGATACCGAGCTATGGTAAACTGCCGACAGAGGATAGTACGTTTTCTGTCTGATCAGGGGTTCCAGTGGACTTTCTATGGGGACGACTCTCGTCCAAAGATTCCGGTAATATCAGCGGTTAAGATGGCGCGATTATTGGAGAGCGGCCACACAGGTTACATCATTTATGCCGTGGATGTATCTGAGGAAAAGGAAGTGAGAGCCGAAGACATACCGGTTGTGGCAGAGTTCATTGATGTGTTCCCAAATGAGATTCCAGGGTTTCCGCCTGTTAGAGACGTTGAGTTTGCCATTGAGCTACTGCCGGGGACTCCTGCTATTTCCCGTGCCCCATACAGGATGGCACCGGCAGAGCTGAGAGAACTGAAAGTACAGTTACAGGAGCTCCTCGACAAGGGATACATCCGTCCTAGTGTATCGCCTTGGGGTGCACCAGTCTTGTTCGTGAAAAAGAAGGATGGTTCAATGCGTCTGTGCATTGACTACAGGCAACTGAACAAGGCCACACTGAAGAACAGATATCCACTTCCGAGGATAGATGATCTGTTCGATCAGCTTCAGGGTACAGAGGTGTACTCAAAGATAGACTTAAGGTCAGGCTATCACCAGGTGCGGGTTAGAGCTGATGATGTCCAAAAGACGGCCTTTAGAACTCGGTATGGACACTACGAGTTCTTAGTGATGCCATTCGGGGTGACGAATGCCCCTGCTACATTTATGAGCCTGATGAACAGAGTATTTCAGGAGTACCTCGATCAGTTTGTGATCGTGTTCATTGATGACATCTTGGTCTATTCTAGGAGTGAGGAGGATCATGCCGATCATCTGAGGATAGTGCTCCAGATCCTCAGAGATCATCAGTTGTACGCCAAACTCAGCAAGTGTGAGTTTTGGCTGAGCAGTGTTGCATTATTGGGCCATATCATATCACGAGAGGGGATATCAGTAGACCCGAGGAAGATAGAGGCAGTTATGGATTGGTCTGCCCCTACTTCAGTCAGTGAGATTCGAAGTTTTCTTGGTCTGGCTGGCTATTATCGACGTTTCGTCGAGGGTTTCTCAAAGATCGCCAAGCCACTTACGCAGCTGACTCAGAAGGGAGTCTCATTTTGTTGGTCAGAGGCTTATGAGCAGAGTTTCAGGGAATTGAAGCACAGACTGACTACTGCACCAGTTCTAGTGATTCCCAAGGAGAACAAAGGATTTTTTCTTTATACCGACGCATCGCTACAAGGCTTAGGGTGCGTACTGTTGCAGGACAGACATGTAGTGGCTTACGCTTCGAGACAGTTGAAGCCACACGAGATGAGGTATCCAGTCCATGATCTGGAGTTGGCAGCTATAGTGTTCGCCTTGAAGATATTGCGACACTACTTATACGGTACCTCATTTACCATCTTCACTGATCACAAGAGCCTGAAGTTCTTGTTTACACAGGCTGAGCTGAACATGAGGCAGAGGAGATGGATGGACCTGCTGAAGGATTATGATTGTGAAATCCTATACCATCCCGGGAAAGCAAATCTGACAGCCGACGCTTTGAGTCGGAAGGTGAGGAGCACAGCAGAGGATGCCATGTGTCTATCAGCTATGTTGGGCTCCTAGTGCCATTTGGGATTTGATTATGATGTGTCTGCTTCACCGGTACAGGTTTTGACATTGTTAGCTGAACCTGTTATTTATGATCACATCAGGAAGGCTCAGGGGACCGATGCAGAGGTTCAGAGATGGATGTCAGTGGTTCATTCAGATCAGCCATCGAGATTCAGAGTGGCTGAGGACGGTTCTCTGAGACTTGGCGATAGATGGGTGGTTCCAGATGCACCCGAGTTGCGTCAGGGTTTATTACAGCGAGCTCATTGCAGCAGGATGAGTATCCACCCAGGCGGGAAGAAGATGTATAAGGATTTATACAGCCAGTTCTGGTGGAGGCGAATGAAACGGGATGTTACTTCGTTCGTCAAGCGCTGTTTGATTTGTCAACAGGTAAAGGCCGAGAGGCAGAGGCCTGGAGGTGAGCTAAGGAGTTTGGAGATACCCGAGTGGAAGTGGCAGCACGTGTCTATGGATTTTGTGACCCACTTACCGAGGACTGTTTCGGGTTTTGATGCCATCTGGGTAGTCATGGACAGATTGACTAAAGTGACTCACTTCATTCCCTACTGTATGAAATATACGCACTTGAGGATGGCACAGTTATATGTCAGAGATGTGGTGAGACTGCACGGGATCCCTGTTTCGATAGTGTCCGATCGAGATCCACGGTTCACATCTCACTTCTGGGAGGGTCTGCAGACAGCTCTAGGTACAGAGTTGAGGCTGAGCACAGCCTATCACCCTCAGACGGACGGACAAACTGAGCGTACGATACAGACGCTCGAAGATATGTTGAGAGCTTGTGTGCTAGAGTTCGACACTTCATGGCAGGACTCGATAGCCTTGGTGGAGTTGTAAGTAATCCAAGAGCATACAACGCAGCGGAATAAAATTTTATATGGATTACTAACCAGCAGATCTATACATAGGGATTCATATCAGATAAAGGAATTACAAGTGTCTCACCCTTGTAGCGTGTTTGAGCAGATTCCACGGAGCTGCACCACGTCCAACGCCTCCTCCGAGTCACTAGCAAAACTTGTCTAGTTTTGCCTCGAGTGAAGGGATAGTTTAATAACAAGTTGCTAGACAAGTTATTAAACCGGAACAAGAAACGATCTCAATTCACAATCGAGAATGATCGCCAAAATCAACCAAGTTTCTCTTCGGCTATATGAACAAAAACCGAGAGCACCTTGGAGATGAATGAGGCGGCCGAATGCTTGTGTAGGTTGTGATATGATGTGTTAATCTCATTAAACACCTTGTTAACAAATTATATATGATTAATTAAAGGCTTTCATAAAGCCTCATGGGCTTAAGCCCATGATTTAATCATTATGATAATTAATTAAGACTCCTCTTAATTATTTAATTCATCCCATGAATTTAATTTCCCTTCTCGATTTGATCTTTTGTGCGACCCGATAGGATCTTGTAATGTTGGCAGTGACATAAAATCTCATTTTATGTCGCAAAAAAGGAGCGGTGTCTAGCAACACATCGAGGCTACCCAAATTACAAGAATGTCAATGACTCAACATAACCTTTAGAACTTGTGATAATATTAACCATGTAACTTAATCCCTTTGTCCTTTATGTTTAGATTGAACACGAGTCATGGAATAGTCATACTCGTATATTCAATCTCTATTTCTTGATCCCCAAGTAGAACTAGAATAAACGAATAAGCTCGATATCTCATATCGACTCATTCGAGCATGGCCATGCATTTTAGTTCTCACTTGATCAAGGGCCAAACACATCTCCTGTTATATAGGAGGGATAAATCCTATCTCGATCAGTCAACATCCCTCTACATAATTCATAGTGTATCCAATAGTCGCCTTTATAGATTACCCTGTTACGGGTAACGTTTGACGATATCAAGATACATAACTCCTTATGTTGGGATCTCTGATGATCACAAGTCGTAAGGATTACATACATTATTATCACTATGAGAATTGCATATGACGATCATATAACTATCCATGTTGCATTCTCATGGTGGGTCTGTCCAGTACATCGTTCTCTAACATGTACCCATATGTTGATTTGATATCTCATATCAATGAACAATTCATCGATCAACACATACTAGTCTCTACGTATTATCATTATCCCTTTCATGATAATACTTGACTAGGGACATCTTTAAGAATAATACAATATTATTCTAAAGACATTAACATATATATTAATTCACATAGCACAGTTAAAAGAATAATATATAATAGTGAATTGCCATTTATAAAATCATATTACATTGTATGTCATAAACAATCATCTAATGATATGTCTTAGGGCATATCCCAACAAATCTCCCACTTGCACTAAGACACTCAGACATATTGTGATGACCTGGGATTGGAGATGTTAATCCCGGAGTGTTAATAACCCTAAAGTTGTTTTACGTGGCAATTGGAGTTTAATCGAGGTGTTGGGCCTTCCGGACTCGTTTATTTGGGTAGTTGGGATCGTTGGATCCCGAGGATGAGATCGTATTCACATTACGGTGTAAAACCTAAGAGTTGGGTTTTTAATGTGTCTCGGAATCTCGGGTGCTTGTGTGAGCACCGGTAGGGGGTTTTGGGGTTAGAGAGAGAGTTTTTGAAAACAGATGATTTTTAATGAATCACGATGTATTTGTGGGGCTATTAGTATTTCGGGGTATTTTGCTATAAATACAAGTTGAACCCGAGATTTTTATTAAAAATCCCATTTTAGCCCCAACCCGCCTCCCTCTCTCTCTCCCGCCGATTCCCGACTTCCCCCCAGCCCCGCGCACGAAAACGCCTCGCTCGCCGCCGTCCGGCCGCCGTTCGGCGCGTGCGACCTATCACCGGCTTCGTCTCGTCGAGGCGCAGCTATCCCCTCCGTCAATTCGAAGTTTCGTCGCGTTTTGAAGTCGGATTTTGCAGATGAGCGTCGATCCCCAAAAGCTAGGGTTCATCGATTTCGAACGTTTTGCTTCCGATTTTCGATTGGGTAACCTCCCTTACCCCTTTTTCGTCATTTTCGTGTATTTCCCTGCCATTATTGTGTTCGAATTTGAAGAATTATAAGGGTTCGAATTTAAGGGCTTGTTTTGGGTTCGAATTTAAGGGCTTGTTTGGGTTCGAAAATTGGGGGTTTTTGGCAAGGGGTGTTGATTCTTGCTTGGATAGCTTAATTGACATTTTAGATGAATTATGGTATTTAATTGGGTTCGAAATTGTGAGATTAGGGTTCGATTTTTGTAGGGTATTCTTGAACAAATTTCGACATTGTCTCATTTATTTCCCTCCCTGCATGTACCCTGCCCCGGGTCTTTTAAATGATTTATTGTCGTGTGTTGACAATACTTTGAGGGTTATGGATGTGCTTGAGCATGTGTTACATGTTCGTAAATAATTGTGAATTATTTATCGTGTTAGCACATCGTTCCTCGGGGCATGGAACTCGAGCAAGGTTTGGCTCGGACTTCGAGGATTTAAGGTACGTTTAGCGTACGAGCATAGCTTAAATGATGTTTTATAAGTACGATGCATGATTTAAAATACATGAAATGTTTTACTATGATGGCACCGGGACTTGGTTACGTTATTTTGATTCACATGGTGAAATGCTTGGTGCCGCTATGAAGCGAGCAAATGATGGGTGTGGTCGCTACGGAGCGAACACCAGTAGTATGACGCTACTTTGAAGTAAGAAATGAAAATGTGGTATTGATTAGATATCTAGGATATCTGTATTTTATTCCCTATTGGTAATGAATAGGAACAGAGACGTAGTTAATCAGAGAAGTGATTAACTAGTATCGGAAGTTAAGGAAATCTCAATATGATATCTAGAATTATGTAATTGCTAGATAAAGAAAGATGTTATGAAATGTTGTTAATTCGAAACTGGTTAGGGTTAACCAATATGATGATTAACTGCATATTCAGGATTTGATGATTTATCTGTTTTGAGAACAGGGTTATTACAGGGGTACGCTAGGATGAGGATGATACCATCCAGGAAGTGTCACATATGTTCCACAATATTTACATTTTCGTAAATTATGTATTATGTCATTATGATTATGAAATTGTGGAATTGGTATGCTCACCCCGTTGGGGGCTGTCTCTGTTGGGGGCAGGTGAACAGGTACATCGATGGCTTTGGAGATGAGCTCGAGCTGTTGATTGGATGTACTCTCAGGATCGTGGTACCAGGGATTGATGGAGCATGGTATCGTATAGAGTACCTATATATATATATACCCATGATGGTTATACACATATTTATGATGCTCGCATGTGAGCACGATTATACTTGTTTATGGGTTGTATATAAAGGCATGAGCCTTTCTCTCTTTCATTCTATGTTGCATGCAATTAGAGGTAGAATTGCTAAAGGTTATGAGAGTCATTGGTGTATTGTGGGTGTTGAAACCCACTTTTGTTGCCATATGTGTGGTGTCTTCCCTGGCTGGGAATTTACTTGATATTGCTGCATTCTGATGAGTATTATGTTTTCCCTGGCCGGGAATTATATTATGTGTTGTACTTTTATTTCGGGATAGCTCTATTTATGGGGAGACTCTGCCCAAATTTTTATAAAAGTCCACAATGCAAAAAGTGATGTAATGGGCGAACTCTATGAGTCTCTTGTTATTAGGATGATGAACTTATAACATTGTATGTTAAAGAAAACTTTGTAATTGCCATTCAATGGTAAAGTATCATCTGAGTTTCCCGAATGATTTTATGGAAAGCATGTGTCACACATAATGATTAATACACTAATCAAGGGTTAAGTATATGGGGTCCTTACATTAGTGGTATCAGAGCAGTGGTTGCTCATTGGGGCTGTTGAGGGCCTAGGAAGTTATTGATAGCACATATTTATGCATGATGGCATTAATGTTATACGACATGACTAATTGTTTATGTGCTTTTATGATATGAAAAGTGGTATTGCTAACCATTGTGGTTGCAGGAATCGTGTGGGACACGATAGGATGACATTAATAGTGATGTCTAACACTCTATGTGCTACGTGCCAAGGAATCTGATTTTGGAAGAAAATCAGGGAAAAGATGCCCATGTGGTAAGATGCCACACGAAGGTTATATTATGGTAAGATGCCATACAATGGGGTAAGATGCCCTTATATATGAATAAGAGTCAGGGATAGCAAAGGAAGTTGAAGAACGACCAATAACTTTTACTTAACTAAGATGTTATGCATTAGTGTATGCCTTTTTATATAAAGTTAAGTAAATATGTATATGCTCACGATGTGTTATCCCTGTAGGTACACTTTTGGACCGAAGGGCCTAGGGTCGGGTTGAGGCGGTGAGCTAAAAGGGAACAAGATGATTTTAGATTGCAGGATTTTGATAGTCTCTACTCTAGGAGTAGTGTAAACCTATAACTTTAACATTCATTGTTGAGAATGTAATTAAGTAGCTTTTGGAAATTTTATTTTGGCCTGTAATCTTATTAGCTCAAGCTACAACCGGAACCCTTAAGAGGTTATAAATGCATGTTCTATCCGATATATGTGTACTATACGTGGTTAAGGTAGGAATACCCTACACTATCCCACACTCCTTTAGATAGTCATGAAACTCTTGGCTTAAGTATTCACCTCCTCGATCTGATCGAAGGATTTTGATACTTTTGCCAAGTTGGTTTTGTACTTCATTCTTGAAATCTTTGAACTTTTCAAAGGTTTCATGCTTATGCTTCATTAGGTACACATACCCATATCTACTGAGGTCATCATTAAATGTAACGAAGTATTGAAAACCACCTCTAGCTTGTGTACTTATTGGTCCACATACATCACTATGTATTAGTCCCAATAAAACATTTGCCCTTTCAACATGTCCCTTGAAAGGGGCTTTAGTCATCTTGCCCATTAAACAAGATTCGCATGTTTCATATGATTCAAAATCAAATGAATCTAATACTCCATCCTTATGAAGTTTAGATATGCGGTTCTCGTTTATGTGGCCCAAGCGACAATGCCAGAGATAAGTCGGATTACAATCATTATTTTTAATCGTTTTAGTATTTATGTTATAGATAGGCATATCAAGATTTAATACATAAAGACCATTCACCATTTGTGCACTAGCATAAAACATATCATTTAAATAAATAGAACAACAGTTGTCCTTTATTATAAATGAAAAACCATACTTGTCTAAACAAGAAATAGAAAATGTGTTTTTAGTAATAGATGGCACACAATAACAGTCTTTTAAAATCAACGATAAACCAGAAGGTAAAGCTAAACAATAATCTCCTATAGCTAATGCAGCAACTCTTGCTCCATTTCCAACTCGGAGATCAACTTCACATTTCGCCAACGTCCTACTCCTTTTTAGATCCTGCACGTTTACACAAATGTGAGATCCACATCCAGTATCTAATACCCATGATGAAGAAGTAGATAAATTGACTTTTATAACAAAAATACCTGAAGCGAAAGTCACACTTCCTTTCTTTAGATCCTCCAGATATACTTTGCAGTTTCTTTTCCAATGGCCGGTCTCACCGCAATGGAAACAGTTTCCTTCCTTTGCTATCCCTCCCTTTGGTTTCAGTGCAGAAGACTTTGGCTTAGATTTAACAAAGACCTTCTTTGCTTTCTTGTTGCCTTTAGCTTTGGCCCTTCCTTTGCCCTTATTCACAATAAGAACATTTGTGGCCTTAGTCTTCTTTGTATTTGCTTCATATGTTCTCAACATACCAAGCAATTGTGGTAGAGTCTTTTCCATGTCAGTCATATTGTAATTTACTACAAATTGATTGAAGCTCTCAGGCAACGATTGCAAGATCACATCGGTGGCCAACTCTTGGTCCAATGGAAAACCCAGCTTGTCCAGATTCTCAATGTACCCAAGCATCTTGAGCACATGAGTTCCAACTAGGCTTCCCTCTACCATCCTGCACTGGAATAACGCTTTAGAGACGTCATACCTCTCTTGTCTAGCTTGCTGTTGGTACAATTGCTTTAAGTGTTCGATCATATCGAACGCCTCCATTTCCTCATATTGCTTTTGAAGCTCAGAGTTCATGGTGGCAAGCATAAGGCACCCAACATCAAGTGCGTCACTTTGATGCTTCTTATAAGCATCTTTTTCAGCTCTTGTAGCCGTTAGGGGAGGTTCCTCAGCGGGTAAGGGTTCCTCTAGGACATATTGTTTCTTTTCTTGTTTGAGGACTATCCTCAAGTTCCTATGCCAGTCTAGGAAATTCGTCCCATTTAATTTGTCCTTCTCAAGGACCGATCGCAGTGATAAAGTGCTAGTAACGTTGTTAGTTGCCATGGATATCTACAATATAAATATGCAAAATAAGTTTATGATTTAATCATTTAACATGGTCTTATATTAAATGATACTCCCACTATTTTGTTTAAAAAAATATCAACCCTCAAAACCTTTAGTGGGCCAAGATCCATATTTCGCCTAATCTTGAGTTAGCTTTGGCTAATCGCCCAAGACTCGGTTATTTAGGTAGACAACACTTTGTCAATTACATCACATGTAATTCTTGGATAGTTGGACGAACAACACTTTGTTCAATTCATCAAATGAATTATAATCCAACCCATGCCTCTAAGTTCCCAATCCTATTGAGATAACTTAGTTAAGTCGTACCCAATTTAAAGTATGACGGATATCACTTTTATCCTTTCGCGCCTTACTAAGATTGCCACGGTGCTTTGCTTTGGCAAACCCACACATGTACAATCGAAGTTATTGACGAGTACTTTCAATTTTGGAAGGCATCTAAAACTTAATATTTTAGAGGGATTTATTGATCTCATGATTAGTTTGATAATTTAAAATATGTCCACTACATATAGTTGTATACATATCTACATATATGTGTAATACTATTATCAAACTAAAACATAAGATAAATCATGCATCAACATACATAATTAAACGTGACATGGTTATAGCCCCTACTAACGATTCTCTCAAGCCAATGAGAAAATCCTAAGAGTCAACCTAAGGTAACTTCACAAGCACCTTCCTTTGGCTCCAATTTGTGAATGGCCTCCTCATCCCGGCACGATGCTCCATCTTCATTGATCACCATCAATAAAATAAACTACACTATTTACAAGATATAGAATTTCTCGATTCACATTCGAGGGGAACATAGGGGAGGGATTACATTTAGAATGAAATAGAGAAGGCACGACACGCAGGTCGTATTATATATTACAAACATCCACAAATCCTATCTAATAGGTCAAAGGGCTATAACCACGCACCATGCTCAAACAACACATAAAGCATGCATTAACATTTAATTAATTAAATTCTAAACATTTTAACTTTACTTCTAATTAAAACTATAAAATAATTTTTGAAAAATTATCGTACGCTCGGGACATCACATGCCACGAACTAAAGCGACTAAGACACGAACCACCATGGTTCGAACCACAAAGCACACGGCTTGACCATTAATGGGCCTAGGTTCGAAACCCTAGCCCATGGCCGAGCCATGGCTCGAGCGGCGGCGGCGCTAGGGTTCCAAACCCTAGCCGCCTCGCACCTTCATGCAACTTTATCGAGCCATCTTAATTGAAACGCCGGAATTGGTTAGCCACGAGTCACGGTCAGGCCATGCACAGGGTTGTCTCAACCATCTCGAGCTAAGGGTTCGAAAAACCTTGCTCTCATGTGGTAAAGCTACTAACCATGCATGCGTGAACCATCATCGAGCCAAAGAGTTCAAAACTCATCCACGTCTCAAAACTTTAGCAAAATAGGCGACGATGGCCGAGCCATGCACGGCTACTAGGGTTCGAAACCCTAGGCGTCATGAGCTAGCCGTCACGTCCAATGGGTTCTAAACCCTAAACAATTTTTGACACTTCCATGCACAATTATTAGCCACAACGACTAAGCCATCTCGAGCCAAGGGTTCGGAAACCCTAGCCCTCATGTGGCTAGCCGTTGTGTCATTTGTGATGGTGATGGCCGAAAACTTGCCCAATAAAGTTTATTATTCGCCAATTTTATCAAATACAGTTTTTACGATGATTTTCACAAACTAAATATTAACATATCATATATGTTCATACAGTTTTAAATAGCATGCAATATTAATTCTAATATGATTAAACTATTTAACCACATAAATCCGATATGAGCCTTGTACACGGCTCTGATACCACTGTAAGTAATCCAAGAGCATACAACGCAGCGGAATAAAATTTTATATGGATTACTAACCAGCAGATCTATACATAGGGATTCATATCGGATAAAGGAATTACAAGTGTCTCACCCTTGTAGCGTGTTTGAGCAGATTCCACGGAGCTGCACCACGTCCAACGCCTCCTCCGAGTCACTAGCAAAACTTGTCTAGTTTTGCCTCAACGGTATCCACACGATCAAATCGAGTGAAGGGATAGTTTAATAACAAGTTGCTAGACAAGTTATTAAACCGGAACAAGAAACGAACTCAATTCACAATCGAGAATGATCGCCTAAATCAACCAAGTTTCTCTTCGGCTATATGAACAAAAACCGAGAGCACCTTGGAGATGAATGAGGCGGCCGAATGCTTGTGTAGGTTGTGATATGATGTGTTAATCTCATTAAACACCTTGTTAACAAATTATATATGATGAATTAAAGGCTTTCATAAAGCCTCATGGGCTTAAGCCCATGATTTAATCATTATGATAATTAATTAAGACTCCTCTTAATTATTTAATTCATCCCATGAATTTAATTTCCCTTCTCGATTTGATCTTTTGTGCGACCCGATAGGATCTTGTAATGTTGGCAGTGACATAAAATCTCATTTTATGTCGCAAGCAAGGAGCGGTGTCTAGCAACACATCGAGGCTACCCAAATTACAAGAATGTCAATGACTCGACATAACCTTTAGAACTTGTGATAATATTAACCATGTAACTTAATCCCTTTGTCCTTTGTGTTTAGATTGAACACTAGTCATGGAATAGTCATACTCGTATATTCAATCTCTATTTCTTGATCCCCAAGTAGAACTAGAATAAACGAATAAGCTCGATATCTCATATCGACTCATTCGAGCATGGCCATGCATTTTAGTTCTCACTTGATCAAGGGCCAAACATATCTCCTGTTATATAGGAGGGACAAATCCTATCTCGATCAGTCAACATCCCTCTACATAATTCGTAGTGTATCCAATAGTCGCCTTTATAGATTACCCTGTTACGGGTAACGTTTGACGATATCAAGATACATAACTCTTATGTTGGGATCTCTGATGATCACAAGTCGTAAGGATTACATACATTATTATCACTATGAGAATTGCATATGACGATCATATAACTATCCATGTTGCATTCTCATGGTGGGTCTGTCCAGTACATCGTTCTCTAACATGTACCCATATGTAGATTTGATATCTCATATCAATGAACAATTCATCGATCAACACATACTAGTCTCTACGTATTATCATTATCCCTTTCATGATAATACTTGACTAGGGACATCTTTAAGAATAATACAATATTATTCTAAGGACATTAACATATATATTAATTCACATAGCATAGTTAAAAGAATAATATATAATAATGAATTGCCATTTATAAAATCATATTACATTGTATGTCATAAACAATCATCTAATGATATGTCTTAGGGCATATCCCAACAGGAGTTCTCTTACAACAACAGCTACCAGGCAAGTATACAGATGGCTCCTTTCGAGGCCCTCTATGGTAGGCGTTGTAGGTCACCCTTGTGTTGGGATGACATGGACCGTAAGTCGGTTGGAGGACCAGAGTTGGTTCAGGAAATGGAAGAGAAAGTTAAGGTTATCAGAAGAAAGATGAAGGCAGCTCAGGACAGACAGGCAGCATATGCCAATCAGCGGCGTAGACCGTTGGAGTTTCAGTTAGGCGACAGAGTCTTTCTGAAGATCTAACCTTTCAGAGGTTGTACGGTTTGGTATGCGGGGGAAGTTGTCCCCGAGATATGTGGGGCCGTATGAGATTTTACAGCGTGTTGGTACTCTGGCGTACCGTTTGGCCTTACCGCCTTCTCTGTCTGGTATACACGATGTATTCCATGTGTCTATGCTGAGGAAGTATGAGCCGGATCCTTCACATGTGTTGCAGCCTTCAGAGGTTCAGATAGAGTCCGATGTTTCTTATATGGAGCGGCCTATCAGGATCTTGGATAGAGCAGACCGCAGGCTTCGGAAAAAAGTTATTCCTATGGTCAAAGTACAGTGGGATCGTAGGGGTGTCGAGGAGGCCACGTGGGAGACAGAGCGACACATGGTGCAGCACTACCTAGAGCTGTTTTCTGGTATGCGTTTATGTATTGTTTTGCCCATTCAACATGTCCCTTGAAAGGGGCTTTAGTCATCTTGCCCATTAAACAAGATTCGCATGTTTCATATGATTCAAAATCAAATGAATCTAATACTCCATCCTTATGAAGTTTAGATATGCGGTTCTCGTTTATGTGGCCCAAGCGACAATGCCAGAGATAATTCGGATTACAATCATTATTTTTAATCCTTTTAGTATTTATAATATAGACAGGCATATCAAGATTTAGTAAATAAAGACCATTCATCATTTGTGCACTAGCATAAAACATATCATTTAGATAAATGGAACAACAGTAGTCCTTTATAATAAATGAAAATCCATACTTGTCCAAACAAGAAATAGAAATAATGTTTTTGGTAATTGAAGGCACAAAATAACAATCTTTTAAAATCAACGATAAACCCGAAGGCAAAGATAAATGATAATGCCCTACAGCTAATGCAGCATGTGATATCCCCGAAATGATTATGTGATTTTAATCATTAATTAAATTATGATGAGTTGGGTGTTAATTCATGGGATTGAATTAATATTATTGGGGATTCATTTCAGGGTGCATGTGATATATGTTGGGATTTTGGGATCGTGGCATGTTTATTTGGGGTGTGTGTTGTTTGTTTTGGTAAAGCATGTTAATGGGAATTGAAGTATTTTATTGAGAAAATACTATAAATATCGTGTGAGGATATTCTAATACATCATGCTAAATACCGGGACCAAAACATAACACATCAAACCACCCAACACCCAACCACCCCCCCCCCCCCCCAACCCATGCCAATCAGCCTGTACACATGCTGACTTTAGTCACCACTTGGCTCAATCATTTCACCACTCTCAGCCATTCCAATTCTCGAGCCTTCTCTCCCATTTCTTCACCAGCACCTGCTAAGCAAAATTCTGAGGAGCTTTCCCTTTTTCATCGCCTGGAAGTCCTTCAAAAATCGGAGCAAAGTAGGGTGAGAAACCATGCTCTATTTTTGCTTTAAACTTGTTTAAGTACATGTTTTTAGGTGGCGTGAAAACGGCATGTTAGATTAGGTTTCTTAAAACCTTTGATTTAAATGCTTAAATGGTGTTGTTATGAAGCTCTCAGTATTTTTCCTTATGTATATTACATGTTTTATGTAGAGGAAATAAGCATGTAAAGTAGGGTGTTCGAAAATCTGGGTAGATATTTCCCCTGTTTTTCTGGAAAAATGTGGATTGGGAGTGATATTGAGGAGGTGATATCATGCATGTTAGATGTTTTTTTTGGTGAACCTTTGATTTGAGTACATGCATGGTAGTGTTTTAAAGCCCAGGACGTTTTTGTTCAAGCATGCTTTATGTTATATGTTGTAGTTTTAATAGCATGAAATGAGGTGCTCAAGAAATCTGGAAATGAATATGTTGCCCTGTTTCCAGAAAAGTTGATCGAGTACTTGTGTAAATGGTCGACGTTTATGCATGTGGGCTTATGTTTGTGGGCTTATGAATTTAAGTGCTTACATAGAAGTTTTATGAAGCCCCTAGCATATATGTTTGAACATGTTGCATGGTTTATATGTGAGAATCATTGCTATGAAATGTAGTGCTCGAAAATCTGGGTAGAAGTTATGATGCCCTGTTTTTCTGAAAATGTGGATGAGCACTGATAAAGATGGGTTATTTTAATGCATGTCGGTTTAAGTTATGAGTGAACCTTTACTTTTAATACATGCATGGAAGTATGATGAAGCTATTGATATGCTTGTTTAGGCATTATATGTATGTTATGAAGTAGTTTGAAGGGTGTGATTTGAGGTTTTCGAGATTTCTGGAAAATCTCGCATGAATGGGATCGACCGATCGATCGGTGGTGAACACCGATCGATCGGCAAATGCCGTAGCTAAAAAGAGAAAATGATGAACAGTTAGCGATCGATCGGTAAGAGAGACCGATCGATCGGTAGTTACTGTTCATATGTTATAAATTTTATGTTCCTTTTCTTTGAAATTGATTTCGATTCTCGTATCGGTGCCTAATATTATATTATGTGGTTGTGTAGAGCCATCCCAGGTACCAGCACAATCAAGGAGATAAGTCTGTTGACTCCTCCTCCTTTTGAAAAGGTACGTAAGAGACGTACGGGCATCGGACGGTAAAACACATCTTTACACTACGACTATGCTTTTATTGCATGAGTATACATGATGAAACGATGATGTT
This sequence comes from Haberlea rhodopensis, assembly GCA_907163345.1. NCBI lineage: Eukaryota > Viridiplantae > Streptophyta > Magnoliopsida > Lamiales > Gesneriaceae > Haberlea > Haberlea rhodopensis. Next base: position 683,886 of record CAJQUN010000279.1, read on the forward strand.
TATAAGATGTTTACGTGTTTATAAGATGTCTATGATGTTATACGTGGTAAGATGCCACGGGGTAAGATGCCCCACATGGTAAGAAGCCATGCGATACTATTTGTGGTAAGATGCCACGGGGTAAGATGCCCCACATGGTAAGAGGCCATGCGATAATATTTGTGGTAAGATGCCACGGGGTAAGATGCCCCACATGGTAAGAGGCCATGCGATGTTTATAATGTGGTAAGATGCCACGGGGTAAGATGCCCATATGCATGATTATGAATCAGGGACAACGATAAGAAGTTAATGAATAACCAGCATATTTACTTAACAAATGTTTCATGCATTTACTATGATGTTTTATGATGTTAAATGAGATTGTATATGCTTATGATGTGTTGTCCCTGTAGGTACGCTTTTGGACTAAAGGACTAAGGGGTCGGGTTGAGACAGTGAGCTACGAGGAACACAGGAATGTATAGGAATCAAGTCTCGATTAGTATCTACTCTAGGAGTAGTATAAACCTAAACATGAACATTCTTTTGGGAGTGTAATGAATTTATTTTTGAAGTCTTTTATTTTGGCCTGTAATCCTGATAGCTCATGTAACAACCAGAACCTTAGGATGTTATTAATGCATGACTAGTCCTTCTTATGTCTATTAATCACTGTTAAGGTGGGAAGACCCCACATTAGTGGTATCAGAGCAGTGGTTAGATAACTCGGGAATGAGTGAAGGGTAGCCTTAGCAATAAGTTGGCTAGGTGCTCACTTTTGAACATGTTTTATATGTATGTTGCATATGGAGTTTATATGTTATGCTAACATGTTTAATTATCTAACGATGTACTTTATGAACTGCTTTTGGTGTTGTTATTAACCCTTGTGTTGCAGCATGGCAGCAAATATAGAAGTGGGTGACGCCGTTAGTGTAAATGCAAGTGCTGGACGTACGAATCCGTTGCCACCACCAGCCTTGGGCGAAGAACCTTCTGAACAACAGTTGCTACCTGGGGAGTTGAGCTTGGCTCAATTTATGATGTACCGACCCCCGATGTTCGAAGGAACTGAGTCAGGGGAAAAAGCTGAGGAATGGTTGGAGAGGATTGAACAGATATTTGTGGCAGCGCCTTGTGCAAAGACGGCCTGGATCAGATTAGCAGAATTTCAGCTGGCCAAGAAGGCACTGATGTGGTGGAAGACCACCGTGATTGAGCAAGAGGCTCTGGGGCAGTAAATAAATTGGAAGATGTTCCGAACGCGGTTTCTGACCCGCTACGTCTCAGCCGCTGCAAGACAAGCCAAGGAGGATGAGTTTACCAGTTTAAGGCAAGGTACCATGCCTGTATCTGATTATGCTCTTCATTAATGTTCCTTACTGCGTTATGTGCCCCATATTGCTGCAAACCCTCAAGCGAAGATGAGGAATTTCATGAAGGGCTTGAGACCGGAACTATATGACAGGGTAATTACCTATGGCCCTGCCTGTTTTAACGATGCGCTTTCACGAGCTGAACTAGCCGAACTGGGAGTTGGCGCATATCCTGATGCAGTGCCACCTCCAGCACCCCCTCAGAAATCCACTTCTGACAATTTGAAGCCCAGGGGTGATCAGTTTAAGCCTAGGGGAAACACTTCAGCGTCGAGATTAAGTGGCAAGAGGCCCGAGAATCGATGGAAAGGGAACCGTAGGAATGATGCTCCATCATGGAGAGGACAGCCTCAGGGAGACAGATCTGGAAGAGTTCAGTGCCTCTTTGTGGACAACCACATTTGGCAAAGGATTGCGTAGGATGCTATGTCTGTGGCGATAGAGGCCACTTTGCTCGACAGTGTCCCAACAGGGGAAGACAACAGAACTCTACGGGGAGGCCTGCGGAGAGAGCAGCACAGCACCGACCACCTTTCGCACCGAGGCAGTATGGAGGTCAGCCCACGGGGCCACCTCAGGGACAGGTGTATGCTTTGACGAGGGAGCAGGCTACAGCGGCTCCGGAGGAGGTTATAGCGGGTACGTGTCTTTTATTTACGCACCCTGCTCTTATATTGATAGACACAGGTGCGTCACACTCTTTTGTGTCGACGAATTTTGTTGAAAGGCACCACATATGTGTTGGGATATGCCCTAAGACACATCATTAGATGATTGTTTATGACATACAATGTAATATGATTTTATGAATGGCAATTCATTATTATATATTATTCTTTTAACTGTGCAATGTGAATTAATATATATGTTAATGTCCTTAGAATAATATTGTATTATTCTTAAAGATGTCCCTAGTCAAGTATTATCATGAATAGGGATAATGATAATACGTTGAGACTAGTATGTGTTGATCGATGAATTGTTCATTGAAATGAGATATCAAATCAACATATAGGTACATGTTAGAGAACGATGTACTGGAAAGACCCACCATGAGAATGCAACATGGATAGTTATATGATCGTCATATGCAATTCTCATAGTGATAATAATGTATGTAATCCTTACGACTTGTGATCATCAGAGATCCCAACATAAGGAGTTATGTATCTTGATATCGTCAAACGTTACCCGTAACAGGGTATACTATAAAGGCGACTATTGGATACACTACGAATTATGTAGAGGGATGTCGATTGATCGAGATAGGATTTGTCCCTCCTATATAACAGGAGATGTGTTAGGCCCTTGATCAAGTGAGAACTAAAATGCATGGCCATGCTCGAATGAGTCGATATGAGATATCGAGCTTATTCGTTTATTCTAGTTCTACTTGGGGATCAAGAAATAAAGATTGGATATACGAGTATGACTATTCCATGACTCGTGTTCAATCTAAACACAAAGGACAAAGGGATTAAGTTACATGATTAATATTATCACAAGTTCTAAAGGTTATGTCGAGTCATTGACATTCTTGTAATTTGGGTAGCATTGATGTGTTGCTAGATACCGCTCAATGCTTGCGACATAAAATGAGATTTTATGTCACTGCCAACATTACAAGATCCTATCGGGTCGCACAAAATATTAAATCGAGAAGGGAAATTAAATTCATTGGATGAATTAATTAATTAAGAAGAGTCTTAATTAAGTGATTAAAAGGTTTTAATTAAATCATGGGTTTGGGTGTAAGGACCCCAAGCCCTTAAACCTTGATTAGTGTATTAACCACTATGTGTGGTACATGCTTTCTATAAAAAGTCAATCGGGAAGCTCTGATGATACTTAATCATTGCCTATCAATGAAAGACTCATATGTTTGCCCTTTACCAACCCCTTGGTGCCACTTTTTAACATTGTAAACTTTTATAAAAATTTGGGCAGAGTCTCCCCATAAATAGAGCTATCCCAAAAAAAAGAGTACAACACATAACAAAATTCCCGGCCAGGGAACACATAATACTCAACAGAAAGCAGTAATACAAGTAGATTCCCAGCCAGGGAAGACACCACACATATGTCAACAAAAGCGGGTTCCAACACCCACATAATACACCAATGACTCTCATATCATTCTAGCAATTCAACCTAATTGCATGCAACCTTAAATGAAAGAGAGAAAGGCTCATGCCTTTATATACAATCCATATACAAGTATAATCGTGCTCACATGCGAGCATCATGAATATGAATATGTATAAATCCTCAGGTGTATATATAGGTACACTATACGATACCGTGCTCCATCAAGCCCTGGTACCACGATCCTGGGAGTACCTCAAATCAACAGCTCGAGCTCAGCTCCATAGCCATCGATGTACCTGTCCACCTGTCCCAACAGAGACAGCCCCCACGGGGTGAGCATACCAATACACAAAATCCCATAATCATAATAATGAAATTCATAATTTACAACACAAGTAAATACTAATGAATTTAAATGATACTCCCTGGATGGCAACATCCTCATCCGGGATTCCGTGTACTGTCCCTGTTCTCACAACATCAAACTCATCAAATCTCATAAATCAGTAAATCAACACATTGATTTACACATCGCATGCCTGATTCTCAAATATCAAGAATGAATGATTCCAAGTTCATATATATGCAAATATAGATATATCAATATCTAATATTGATTTCATAATCTCGCTTTCCATTATACCTAGACATCTCAAATGTCTCATAATGAATACATGATTCTACGAACCTAGACATCTCAATGTCTCACGAAGAATACATGATTCTACAAACCTAGACATCTCAAATGTCTCATAATATAGTCATATAAACCCAGTACCCCTTATATCATGTAAGAGTCATCATACTCTAGTGTCACGCACGCTACAAGCTGCGATATCAAGATTTGGGTCATTCCTTGGCTATATCAACATATATGTATAACCATACACAAAACATTCAATGAAATCAAAAACACCTTATGCATTTCACATATATATAGTAATGCTCGTACGTCGCACGTACCTTAAATCTCCGAAGTCCGAGCCAAACCTTGCCCGAGTTCCATGCCCCGAGGAATGATGTGCTAACACGATAAATAATTCACAATTAATTACGAACATGCAACCCATGCTCAAGCACACCCATATCCCTCAAAATATTGTCGACACACGACAATTATCCTCTTAAAAGACCCGGGGCAGGGTACATGCAGGGAAGGAAATAAATGAGACAATCGAAATTTGTTCAAGAATGCCCTACAAAAATCGAACCTTAATCTCACAATTTCGAACCCAATAAAATACCATAATTCATCTAAAATGTCAATTAATCAATCCATAGCATGAATAATCATCCCACATGCCAAACCCCCAAATTTGAAATCCAAATCCCTAAAATTCGAAACCCAAACAAGCCTTTAAATTCGAACCCTAACAATTCTTCAAATTCGAACCATAACATCTTAATTCGATCCCACTTAAGCATCATAATACACCTAAGATGTGAATTAAACCATCAATGGCAAGAATCATCACCTTTGCCAAAAACCCCCAATAATTCGAAATTTAATCCCTACGAAATTGGGGAAATTCGAAACAATAAAGGCATGGAAATACATGAAAAAGACGAACAAGGGGTTAGGGAGATTACCCAACGAAATCGGAAGCAAAAACAAACGAAAATCGAAGAACCCTAGAAATTGGGGATCGACACTTACCAGCAAAATCCGACTCCAGGACGCGACGAAACCTTCAATTGACAGAGGGGAAAGGAGCGCCTCGTCGAGACGAAGACGGCGGTAGGTCGCACGCCCCGAACGGCGGCCGGACGGCGACGGGCGAGGCGTTTTTACGCGCGGAGGCAGGGGAGGATCGGGAATGGCGCGGCCGCGGGAGAGAGAGAAGGATGAGGGCTGAAATGAAAATTTCTTAAAATCTTGGGTTCAAATGGTATTTATAGCAAAAATACCCCGAAAAATTAATAGCCCCACAAATACATCATGATTCCTTAAAAATCATCTGTTTTCAAAAACTCTCTCTCTAACTCCAAAACCCTCTACCGGTGCTCACATAGCACCCGAGATTCCGAGACACATCAAAAACCCAACTCTTAGGTTTTACACCGTAATGTGAATACAATCTCAACCTCTGGATCCAACGATCCCAACTGCCCAAATAAACGAGCCCAGAAGGCCCAACACCTCGATTAAATCCCAAATCGCCACGTAAAACCACTTTAGGGATTATTAATACTCCGGGATTAACACCTATAATCCCTGGTCATCACAATATCCCCCACTAAAAGAATTTCGTCCTCGAAATTAGCACTGGTGTATCACGTAACACCCAGGCTACACAACAACATGAAGCCATAACCTCGATTCCTGACCATATCAGAATCGTATTAATAAACGCGAGGATACTTACCTCTCATCTCACTCTGAAACAGAGCGACATACCAAAACCAACATATCACCCAAGAGGTAAAACGTACCTCGATGCGGGTCATCCCAAAAGTCAGTCCCTCATGACTGCGAAACAACTGATACTTACGAATGTAGATCAGACAGTCATCCTTCGTTTTAATACAACAGTACGAACACATCCCGAATGACACCTCAACCGTAAGAACGTTGACCTCGTGTCAAACTCTGGAGTGGAATAGACTTCCAAATCCATCATAACGTCAAAGAGCGTCAGCACAACTCAACGCTAACAGTCCAAAAGCAGTTAGTCAACTGAAACTGCAAGGATTCGAATCGCTCTTGATTCTATCGTAGATATCATCCAATGACATCTTTACCAAGACTCTCGATGTCTAACATACATCGTTACGAGGGAAACACTAGTACAACTACGGTGTACACATATCAAACCTGGTTTCCACTTTCAAACTTCCTTCATCGAAGGAGTAGTCGCCTCATTGCAACTTAATTTGGGCAACTCACGGCCACAAATTCAAACAAAAGACATCTCACAAGATGTCCACCTCCGGATGTTCCAAGAATCACGTCCTGATCATAAATAACAACCGAGACTCCGCAGAGTTTAAAATTCTTAAGGGGCATGCAATAAACCCATTGCATCCTCTACGCTTGTGTCGTCAGCGACACTCAACCAATCCGAAATCCTGCCATCCCTTGAAAATCCTCGGATTTAACAATCCAACTTGGGAAGGCTGTCGCATAACTCGAAGGAAAACACTAGCAAGGGAAATACCTTAACCCTCACAAGAAAATCCCTCCTCAAGGGAGTCAACTAACTTCACGATTATCCCTCAATCATCGTGCAATGGAGATTCCCAATCTCAAGGTGTTCCATATCTCTCATCAGAGATTTAACCATCCAAAAATAGCATAACTCTATGCTTAACAGAGAGGAAATCTATAACTGACATCCGTATACTCACCGGTATACCTGCCTAAGCACTGATATCACATGCATACTCAATGCACTCGGCTCGGGTATCTACCACATATCCCTAAGCCCCAAACACAACCGTCAATTCTGAGTCATTCCTTACTCAGTGGAGGATGATAATCGACGATTAATAATACACGGTGTGATTCCCAAAATCAACACCACTTGCACCAACTTAACGAATCTTTCAAAGATTCCCAAATAGGTATAATACTACCTCCTTCCTCGCAAGGGAAACGCCATCGAACTCGAGATCCACAAGTCTCGAACCATCGTTCGGAAAAACTGGATACAATAACACCCAATGTATCCCAATACACGGGTTCCTTTAGATTGAGTCAATAACAACCTGATGACTCTCTTGTTGGTACTCCAACATCCTGAGCTGTCCCAGACAAGTCTCCAAGATTAAACATAAACGTATACACGTTTCAGTGAGGCATGAACAACCTTAACCTCAAATGATGTGGTGACTACTAGAGTCCACCACGATCCACATCGCATCACCTTACGATTGCCAAACTTGGTTCCAACGAGCAGTATAACGGCTCTAGCAAGCCCATCACGGTACTACACACACGTGGCAGACAGCCTAGTCTCTGCCTCTTTAGGTTTACCTCAAACCTACTAACAAGACGGACGTTTCCACATGGTATAACATACTATGGGAGGAAAACTCAATAGAGTAGTGGGTCTTTATCCAACATTCCTCAATGCCGATACACCCCGGACACTCCAATGTCCCTATGTACTTAACATAACCTGATCCTACTCCCTTAGGACCCATCCTACACCCTCAAGGGTGGTGTGACCATGTCCACCACATGTCACATCGACAGAAAGCGAGTACTTTCCTCCATGATTACTCCTGTCGTCAAATCACATGGCCAAAAGCCATTCCAACGAGCATACCTCAAGGGTATCACCACTCGTAAAATGATCCCCCAATCGTAAGCTGCGGTACAATCACATGTACAGCGCATCCAACCATTCCTCGAGCAACCCGCTCGGTATAAGGGTCACGTCCATCGGTGTCGCACACACCACCTTGTGCTCGGTACTGGCACCCAAGGCATACCACTGAATACGTATACTCAACGCATCGATCATCGTAACGATGATGCATGTCTAATAAGACATCTCCTACACCATCGTCATCGTCATCCCGTGACGACACATGCCAACTCATGGCATCTAAAACATTGCCAACTAGTGACGATACATGTACATCAGCGTATGTCATCCACTATCATGCTAGTAAAATAGGCATAATAAAACATGTATATCAATGCATGCCAGCTACAATAAAGCAAATAAAATAGCAATATCTCATACCTCATCGCTAGTGATATAGCGTCATACCTGTCTCCGTCGCACAATAATAGTGCGTAATCAGCACTCATCGCTCGAAGGCGGCAAAAAATCCTGTGCTGAGTACATAGCGGCAAGATCCCTCGCTATAGAATCGACGGTATGACACCTCGTCATATAATAAGTGGCATGAAACCTCGCTATACCCTGAGCATGAATCATCGTCCACAAAGTAGCGGAAAGAGGCATCGCTATCAATACACCTGGCGATATGAACCATCGCCAATCAATATAGCGGAATGAACCGTCGCTATAAATACACCTAGCGGAATGAACCATCGCCAATAGATATAGCGGAAAGAACCATCGCTATAAATACACCTGGCGGAATGAACCATCGCCAATAGATATAGCGGAAAGAACCATCGCTATAAATACACCTGGCGGAATGAACCATCGCCAATAGATATAGCGGAAAGAACCATCGCTATAAATACACCTGGCGGAATGAACCATCGCCAATAGATATAGCGGAAAGAACCATCGCTATAAATACACCTGGCGGAATGAACCATCGCCAATAGATATAGCGGAAAGAACCATCGCTATAAATACACCTGGCGGAATGAACCATCGCCAATCAATATAGCGGAATGAACCGTCGCTATAAATACACCTGGCGGAATGAACCATCGCCAATCAATATAGCGGAATGAACCGTCGCTATAAATACACCTGGCGGAATGAACCATCGCCAATCAATATAGCGGAATGAACCGTCGCTATAAACACACCTGGCGGAATGAACCATCGCCAATAGATATAGCGGAAAGAACCATCGCTATAAATACACCTGGCGGAATGAACCATCGCCAATCAATATAGCGGAATGAACCGTCGCTATAAACCGTGTCCTCATAGAGAAATGAATATAAATCGACACAGCGGGACACATCACCGCTATCATCCGTGTCATCACAAAGGAATGAATCATCATCCTAACAAGCGGCATCTCATCCTCGCTTCTTCATACAAGCGGTATCTCATCCTCGCTTCGTATGGCATACCCCGCCTCCATGTGCAAGCGAGCATCCCCGCCCGCTCCACATTTTTAGCGGTCAAGCGTAAGTATAAAAATTCTCACTGTCATAAGCAGGACTCCTGGAATGTATAATCATCATTCCTTTTTATACTCCATATTTCCTGTAACCTGCAACCATCAGGGTTAACAACAATAGCCATATACGCTATGCATCAACATTCAATACATAATAAAAACGCATTATATGAATGTATGGATATGCAATGTCATGACATTCTTTTTCCTTAAATCCTTATTTCATCCTGAGCCCTTATCATTAGTACATTTTAATGCTTCTTGCTACTCCAGGAAAGCGGAATTCTTCCTCGCTTCCACTGGACTTTAGCATAAGCCATTAAAATCCTTACTAAGATAACTTTGACTCAAGAAATACACCTCTTATATTTCATAACATGCATATGCAAAAACGATGCACAATAACATATATCATAACCTCAATGCACCACTTTGCATTCATCATGTGTCAACAAGACAACGTAAAATACATGTTACCTCGGAAATATCCCTTTATCTGATTTTCTTAAAACCAGCTTCCTTGGCACATAACACACGGAGTGCCAGACATCCCCATAAATGTCATCCTATCGTGTTCCACACGATTCCTGCAACCACAATGGTTAGCAATACCACTTTTCATATCATAAGAGCACATAAACAATTTGCTATGTCATACAACATTAATGCCATCATGCATAAATATGTGCTATCAATAACTTCCTAGGCCCTTAACAGCCCCAATGAGCAACCACTGCTCTGATACCACTAATGTAAGGACCCCAAGCCCTTAAACCTTGATTAGTGTATTAACCACTATGTGTGGTACATGCTTTCTATAAAAAGTCAATCGGGAAGCTCTGATGATACTTAATCATTGCCTATCAATGAAAGACTCATATGTTTGCCCTTTACCAACCCCTTGGTGCCACTTTTTAACATTGTAAACTTTTATAAAAATTTGGGCAGAGTCTCCCCATAAATAGAGCTATCCCAAAAAAAAGAGTACAACACATAACAAAATTCCCGGCCAGGGAACACATAATACTCAACAGAAAGCAGTAATACAAGTAGATTCCCAGCCAGGGAAGACACCACACATATGTCAACAAAAGCGGGTTCCAACACCCACATAATACACCAATGACTCTCATATCATTCTAGCAATTCAACCTAATTGCATGCAACCTTAAATGAAAGAGAGAAAGGCTCATGCCTTTATATACAATCCATATACAAGTATAATCGTGCTCACATGCGAGCATCATGAATATGAATATGTATAAATCCTCAGGTGTATATATAGGTACACTATACGATACCGTGCTCCATCAAGCCCTGGTACCACGATCCTGGGAGTACCTCAAATCAACAGCTCGAGCTCAGCTCCATAGCCATCGATGTACCTGTCCACCTGTCCCAACAGAGACAGCCCCCACGGGGTGAGCATACCAATACACAAAATCCCATAATCATAATAATGAAATTCATAATTTACAACACAAGTAAATACTAATGAATTTAAATGATACTCCCTGGATGGCAACATCCTCATCCGGGATTCCGTGTACTGTCCCTGTTCTCACAACATCAAACTCATCAAATCTCATAAATCAGTAAATCAACACATTGATTTACACATCGCATGCCTGATTCTCAAATATCAAGAATGAATGATTCCAAGTTCATATATATGCAAATATAGATATATCAATATCTAATATTGATTTCATAATCTCGCTTTCCATTATACCTAGACATCTCAAATGTCTCATAATGAATACATGATTCTACGAACCTAGACATCTCAATGTCTCACGAAGAATACATGATTCTACAAACCTAGACATCTCAAATGTCTCATAATATAGTCATATAAACCCAGTACCCCTTATATCATGTAAGAGTCATCATACTCTAGTGTCACGCACGCTACAAGCTGCGATATCAAGATTTGGGTCATTCCTTGGCTATATCAACATATATGTATAACCATACACAAAACATTCAATGAAATCAAAAACACCTTATGCATTTCACATATATATAGTAATGCTCGTACGTCGCACGTACCTTAAATCTCCGAAGTCCGAGCCAAACCTTGCCCGAGTTCCATGCCCCGAGGAATGATGTGCTAACACGATAAATAATTCACAATTAATTACGAACATGCAACCCATGCTCAAGCACACCCATATCCCTCAAAATATTGTCGACACACGACAATTATCCTCTTAAAAGACCCGGGGCAGGGTACATGCAGGGAAGGAAATAAATGAGACAATCGAAATTTGTTCAAGAATGCCCTACAAAAATCGAACCTTAATCTCACAATTTCGAACCCAATAAAATACCATAATTCATCTAAAATGTCAATTAATCAATCCATAGCATGAATAATCCCACATGCCAAACCCCCAAATTTGAAATCCAAATCCCTAAAATTCGAAACCCAAACAAGCCTTTAAATTCGAACCCTAACAATTCTTCAAATTCGAACCATAACATCTTAATTCGATCCCACTTAAGCATCATAATACACCTAAGATGTGAATTAAACCATCAATGGCAAGAATCATCACCTTTGCCAAAAACCCCCAATAATTCGAAATTTAATCCCTACGAAATTGGGGAAATTCGAAACAATAAAGGCATGGAAATACATGAAAAAGACGAACAAGGGGTTAGGGAGATTACCCAACGAAATCGGAAGCAAAAACAAACGAAAATCGAAGAACCCTAGAAATTGGGGATCGACACTTACCAGCAAAATCCGACTCCAGGACGCGACGAAACCTTCAATTGACAGAGGGGAAAGGAGCGCCTCGTCGAGACGAAGACGGCGGTAGGTCGCACGCCCCGAACGGCGGCCGGACGGCGGCGGGCGAGGCGTTTTTACGCGCGGAGGCAGGGGAGGATCGGGAATGGCGCGGCCGCGGGAGAGAGAGAAGGATGAGGGCTGAAATGAAAATTTCTTAAAATCTTGGGTTCAAATGGTATTTATAGCAAAAATACCCCGAAAAATTAATAGCCCCACAAATACATCATGATTCCTTAAAAATCATCTGTTTTCAAAAACTCTCTCTCTAACTCCAAAACCCTCTACCGGTGCTCACATAGCACCCGAGATTCCGAGACACATCAAAAACCCAACTCTTAGGTTTTACACCGTAATGTGAATACAATCTCAACCTCTGGATCCAACGATCCCAACTACCCAAATAAACGAGCCCAGAAGGCCCAACACCTCGATTAAATCCCAAATCGCCACGTAAAACCACTTTAGGGATTATTAATACTCCGGGATTAACACCTATAATCCCTGGTCATCACATTGGGCCCATAAGACTTTAAGAAAGTCTTGAACCTTAATTAAAAGCCTTTTGATATAAATACAAGGTTATGATTTAATTGTAAGACACAACTTCATATCATTCAACCTAAAAACCAAGCAAGACACACGGCCTCCAAAACCAACAAAAGAGCTCTCGACTTCTTAATCATAGCCGAAGAGAATTTGTGATTTTTGGGCGTGCCTTTCGATTTAGAATCGAGTGTCTTTCTTGTTCCGGTTTAATAACTTGTCTAGCAACTTGTTATTAAACTATCCCTTCACCCGATTTGATTGTGTGGATACCGTTGAGGCAAAACTCATTGAGTTTTGCTAGTGACTCGGAGAAGGCGTAGGACGTGGTGCTGCTCCGTGGATTCTGCTTCAAACACGCTACAAGGGTAAGACACTTGTAATTCCTTTATCCGATATGAATCCTATGTATAGATCTGCTGGTTAGTAATCCATAAAATTTTATTCCGCTGCGTTGTATGCTCTTGGATTACTTACAGTGGTATCAGAGCCAGGTTCAAGGCTCATATCGGATTTATGTGATTAAATTGTGTTAATCATATTAGAATTAATATTGCATGCTATTTAAAACTGTATGAACATATATGATATGTTAATATTTAGTTTATGAAAATCATCGTAAAATTGTATTTGATATAATTAGGCGAATATCGAACCATATGTCACAAGTTTTCGGCCATCACCATCACAAATGACACCACAGCTAGCCACATGAGGGCTAGGGTTTTCGAACCCTTGGCTCGAGATGGCTTAGTCGTTGTGGCTAATAATTGTGCATGGAAGTGTCGAAAATTAATTAGGGTTTAGAACCCATTGGACGTGACGGCTAGCTCATGACGGCTAGGGTTTCGAACCCTAGTAGCCGTGCATGGCTCGGCCATCATCGCCTTTTTTTCTAAAGTTTTGAGACGTGGATGAGTTTTGAACTCTTTGACTCGATAATGGTTCACGCATGCATGGATTAGTAACTTTACCACATGAGAGCAAGGTTTTTCGAACCTTTAGCTCGAGATGGTTGAGCCAACCCCGTGCATGGCCTGACCGTGACTCGTGGCTAACAAATTCCGGCGTTTCAAACAAGATGGCTCGATAAAATTCCATAAGGGTGCGAGGCGGCTAGGGTTTGGAACCCTAGCGCCGCCGCCGCTCGAGACATGGCTCGGCCATGGGCTAGGGTTTCGAACCCTAGGCCCACTATTGGTCCAGCCGTGTGCTTCATGGTTCGAACCATGGTGGTTCGTGTCTTAGTCGCTTTAGTTCGTGGCATGTGATGTCCCGAGCGTACGATAATTTTTCAAAAATTATTTTACAGTTTTAATTAGAATTAAAATTAAAATGTTTAGAATTTAATTAATTAAATGTTAATGCATGCTTTATGTGTTGTTTGAGCATGGTGCGTGGTTATAGCCCTTTGACCTATTAGATAGGATTTGTGGATGTTTGTAATTTATAATACGACCTGCGTGTCGTGCCTTTCTCTATTTCATTCTAAATGTAATCCCTCCCCTATGTTCCCCTCGAATGTGAATGAGGAATTCTATATCTTGTAAATAGTGTAGTTTATTTTATTGATGATGATCAATGAAGATGGAGCATCGTGCCGGGATGAGGAGGCCATTCACAAATTGGAGCCAAAGGAAGGTGCTTGTGAAGTTACCTTAGGTTGACTCATAGGATTTTCTCATTGGCTTGAGAAAATCATTAGTAGGGGCTATAACCATGTCACGTATAATTATGTATGTTGATGCATGATTTATCTTATGTTTTAGTTTGACAATAGTATTACACATATATGTAGATATGTATACAACTATATGTAGTGGACATATTTTAAATTATCAAATTAATCATGAGATCAATAAATCCCTCTAAAATATTAAGTTTTAGATGCCTTCCAAAATAAAAGTACTCGTCAATAACTTCGATTGTACATGTGTGGGTTTGCCAAAGCAAAGCACCGTGGCAATCTTAGTAAGCCGCGAAAGGATAAAAGTGATATCCGTTATACTTTAATTGGGTACGACTTAACTAGGTTATCTCAATAGGATTGGGAACCTAGAGGCATGGGTTGGATTATAATTCATTTGATGAATTGAACAAAGTGTTGTTCGTCCAACTATCCAAGAATTATATGTGATATAATTGACAAAGTGTTGTCTACCTAAATAACCGAGTCTTGGGCGATTAGCCAAAGCTAACTCAAGATTAAGTGAAATATGGATCTTGGCCCACTAAAGGTTTTGAGGGTTGATATTTTTTAAACAAAATAGTGGGAGTATCATTTAATATAAGACCATGTTAAATGATTTAAATCATAAACTTATTTTGCATATTTATATTGTAGATATCCATGGCAACTAACAACGTTACTAGCACTTTATCACTGCGATCGGTCCTTGAGAAGGACAAATTAAATGGGACGAATTTCCTAGACTGGCATAGGAACTTGAGGATAGTCCTCAAACAAGAAAAGAAACAATATGTCCTAGAGGAACCCTTGCCCGCTGAGGAATCTCCCCTAACAGCTACAAGAGCTGAAAAAGATGCTTACAAGAAGCATCAGAGTGACGCACTTGATGTTGGGTGCCTCATGCTTGCCACCATGAACTCTGAGCTTCAGAAGCAACATGAGGAAATGGAGGCGTTCGATATGATCGAACACTTAAAGCAGTTGTACCAACAGCAAGTAAGACAAGAGAGGTATGACGTCTCTAAGGCATTATTTCAGTGCAGGATGGTAGAAGGAAGCCTAGTTGGAACTCATGTGCTCAAGATGATTGGGTACATTGAGAATCTGGACAAGCTGGGTTTTCCATTGGACCAAGAGTTGGCCACCGATGTGATCTTGCAATCGTTGCCTGAGAGCTTCAGTCAATTTGTAGTAAATTACAATATGACTGACATGGAAAAGACTCTACCACAATTGCTGCATACCTGTCTCCGTCATCCAACAGTGGTACGCAATCAGCACACATCGCTCGTAGGTGGCGTAATCCAGCATCATGTACATAGCGGCATAACTCGTCGCTATAGAATCAGGGGCATAATCCCTCGTCATAGAGTCAGTGGCATAACACATCGCTATAGACATCTGGCGGCATGAACCATCGTCATAGATGTAGCGGAATGTACCATCGCTATGAACACCCGGCGGCATAAGTCATCGCCAATGGAATAGCGGAACGAACCATCGCTATGAATATATCCGGCGGCAAGAATCATCGCCAATCAATATAGCGGAATGAACCATCGCTATCAATATATCCGGCGGCAAGAACCATCGCCAATCAATATAGCGGAATGAGACATCGCTATCAATATATCCGGCGGCAAGAACCATCGCCAATCAATATAGCGGAATGAGACATCGCTATCAATACACTTGGCGGCATGAACCATCGCCAACCAACATAGCGGAATGAGACATCGCTATTAATACACTTGGCGGCATGAACCATCGCCAACCAACATAGCGGAATGAGACATCGCTATCAATATCGATAATGTGGTTGTTCCGGTCTTGTTATAGCAGCGGAATTTTAGGACCCCTCGCTTCGACATATAGTGGCATCATATGATATCCCTCGCTTCGACAATGAAAGCGGCATGTTACCTCGCTTAGACATGACAGCAGCAAATATCATATTACCATCGCTTCATATGACAGCGGCAAGTACCTCCCTCGCTCGAATATAACAACTACCGGAACTTCCACTAGCTCCATGTACCTGCATCCAGGTTAATACCACAGTTCACAATATAATGATCGATATCACGTTCCAGTTATAACCACAATATTCCACATTAATCACTAGAATTGTGACTGTTCCAGTCCCAATACAACAGCGGAATTTTAGGACCCCTCGCTTCGACAATGGCAGCGGCATGTTACCTCGCTTAGTCATGACAGCGGCAAGTACCTCCCTCGCTCGGAGATAAAGGCTACCGGAACATTCATCAATCCTACCACAATAATCAAGCACAACAGTTGATTCCATTATCACAATATATATCACTATCATTTCACATATACCATCACATGTAAGGGTTCACTACCCACGATATACATAATCAAAGGTGTAACACGTTTTACCGTCCGAAGCCCGTACGTCTCACCTTTCCTGATTTTCCTACAAAATCAGATCCCTTAACACATAATACATGAAGGGCCAGGCATCACCATTAATGCCATCCCATCACATGCTACACGATTCCTGCCATCACAATGATTAGCAACACCACTTTTCATATCATAAAAAGCACATAAACAACTAGTTGTCTCATACAACATTAATGCCATCATGCATAAGTATGTGCTATCAATAACTTCCTAGGCCCTTAACAGCCCCAAAGAGCAACCACTGCTCTGATACCACTAATGTAAGGACCCCAAGCCCTTAACCCTTGATTAGTGTATTAATCATTATGTGTGGCACATGCTTTCAATAAAATCAATCGGGAAACACAGATGATACTTTACCATTGAATGGCAATTACAAAATTTCTTTAATGTTCAACATTAAGATCATCTCTACCAACAAATAGACTCATAGATTCCGCCCATTTCCATCCCCATTACACCACTTTTTACATGGTGGACTTTTATAAAAATTTGGGCAGAGTCTCCCCATAAATAGAGCCATCCCGAAATAAAAGCACATCACAATATATAGTTCCCGGCCAGGGAAAACACATACTCAACAGAATACAGCAACGCTAAGTAAACTCCCAGCCAGGGAAGACACCACACATAAGACAACATAAATGGGTTTCGACACCACATAATACACCCATGACTCTCATATCATTTTGCAATTCTACCTCTAATTGCATGCAACACAAAATGAAAGAGAGAAAGGCTCATGCCTTTATATACAATCCATATACAAGTATAATCGTGCTCACATGCGAGCATCATGAATATGTATATAATCCTCAGGTGTATATAAGTACTCTATACGATACCGTGCTCCATCAAGCCCTGGTACCACGATCCTGGGAGTACATCCAATCAACAGCTCGAGCTCAACTCCAAAGCCATCGATGTACCTGTTCACCTGTCCCAACAGAGACAGCCCCCAACGGGGGTGAGCATACCAATACACAAAATCTCATAATCACAATAATGAAATTCATAATTTACAACGAAAGTAATACTAATGAATTTTAAATGATACTCCCTGGATGGCAACGTCCTCATCCGGGATTCCGTGTACTGTCCCTGTTCTCACAATCATCAAACTCATCAAATCTCAAAAATCAGTAAATCAACACATTGATTTAACTCATAGCATGCCTGATTCTCAAGTATCAATAATTAATGATTCCAAATTCATTATACATACAAATATAGATATCTCGATATCTAATACTGATTTTCAACTTTGCAACCAATCGCAGATAGCTCAAATGCCTAGCATTTATTTTACCAATTCTCCATTATACTTAGACATCTCACATGTCTCATAATTAATACATGATTCCACGATCATTCTCAGGCATCTCAAATGCCCTACTATAGTCATATAAACCCAGTACCCCATATCTCTTATAAGGTCATACTACTCTAGTATCACGCACGCTTGTGGCGGCGATGTCAAGGTTGGGTCGTTCCTTAATCATATCAACACATATATATATAGCCATACCCACAACCATCTAATGCAATTAAAATACATTATGCATTTCACAAATGCTCTTATATAAAGTAATGCTCGTACGTCGCACGTACCTTAAATTTCCGAAGTCCGAGCCAAACCTTGCTCGCGTTCCATGCCCCGAGGAACGATGTGCTAACACGATAAATAATTCACAATTATTTACGAACATGCAACCCATGCTCAAGCACACCCATAACCCTCAAAAATATTGTCAACACACGACAATTAACCATTATCGAAAATTGCTCAAGAACTCCCCACAAATTTTCGAACCTTCACAACACAAATCGAACTCAAACTAAGCACCATAATACATCTAAATCATGAATTAATCGATCAATAGCAAGAATCATCACTCCTTGCCAAAAACCCCCCCAAAATTCGAACATAACCCCACGCACACAGCATGAAATTCGAACCATTAAGCAACAATTTTTTGAACCATTAAAGTCTAAAATTTTCGACCCAAATCAAAGCACAAAACGCCCCAAAATCGCCTGAAAAAAAGCCCCAAAAACGTACCAAAATCGAACCCCAAAATCGGACAGAATCCAGTTTCGAACCCTAGCGCTTTCTGCAGAAATCCGAACTCAAATCGCGACCAAACTTCGAATTGATGGTATGGAGAGGTGCGCCTGGAAGAGACGAAGCCGGCGGCGGGTCGGACGCGCCGAACGGCGGCCGGACGGCGGCGGGCGAAGCGCGTTTGTGCGCGGGGGTCAAAGGGGATCGGGAAATCGCGCGGGAGGAGAGAGAGAGGGAAGGTGGGGAAAATGGTTCCAATAATTAAAATCTCGGGTTCAACTGGTATTTATAGCAAAAATACCCCGAAATACTAATAGCCCCACAAATACATCATGATTCATTAAAAATCATCTGTTTTCAAAAATTCTCTCTCTAACTCAAAAACCCCTACCGGTGCCCACACAAAGCACCCGAGATTCCGAGTCACACTAAAAAACCCCAACTCTTAGATTTTCACCGTAATGAGAATACAATCTCAACCTCGGGATCCAACAATCCCAACTACCCAAACAAATGAGCCCAGAAGGCCCAACACCGCGATTAAACTCCAAGTCGCCACGTAAAACAACTTTAGGGGGTTATTAACACTCCGGGATTAACATCCCTAATCTCTGGTCATCACATAAGTTGTTGGGATGACTTTGGTTTAAGATGTATTGGTTTATTTGGTAGTTTTGTGCCAAAAAAGTGGAGTTTACCCGAAAATGTCGCAGCGACCGATCGATCGGTAGCAGGGCAACGATCGATCGGTGCAAGTACGTAGCGAGGGGTGAAATTTCTTTACTTACCGATCGATCGGTGAAAGTGACCGATCGATCGGTGGATGGCTAACGATCGATCGGTATCTTGGACCGATCGATCGGTGAAAGGCCGTAGCTTTAATTGAATTTGTGAACAGTTACTGATCGATCGGTAAGGGTGACCGATCGATCTGTAGAGCGATTTTGCTGAAAATTATTTTCTTGGCATAATTGATGGAATTTTTGGATATTGGACTATATTTAGCTTCTAATATCGATTTGTATGGTTATGTAGAACCATCCCAGGTACCCACAACATCAAGGAGATAAAGTTCTCCAACTTCTCCACTTTTGGAATTAAGGTACGTACGAAACGTACGGGCATTGGACGGTAACACATTCTTATACTCTGACTACGCAATAATTGTATAAGTATTTACGATGTTTATGATGATGATAATGATAAGTAAGTTTATGATAATGTCTATGAAGTGATGATGTTTATATGATGTTTATATAATGATACGATGTTTATGATATGGTAAGATGCCATACGATAGGTAAGATGCCCACGTGGTAAGATGCCACACGATGTTTATGATATGGTAAGATGCCATACGATAGGGTAAGATGCCCACGTGGTACGATGCCACACGATGTTTATGATATGGTAAGATGCCATACGATAGGGTAAGATACCCACGTGGTAAGATGTCACGCGATGTTTATGATATGGTAAGATGCCATACGATAGGGTAAGATGCCCACGTGGTAAGATGCCACACGATGTTTATGATATGGTAAGATGCCATACGATAGGGTAAATGCAAGTGTTGGGCGTACCAATCCCCTACCACCGCCAGCCTTGGGTGAAGAACCTTCTGAACAACAGTTATTACCGGGAGAGCTAAGTTTGGCTCAATTTCTGACATACCGACCCCCGATGTTTGAAGGAACTGAGACTAGGGAGATGGCTGAGGAATGGTTGGAGAGAATGGAACAGATATTTGTGGCAGCTCCTTGTGCTAAGACAGCCTGGATAAGGCTAGCGGAGTTCCAATTGGCCAAGAAGGCACTGATGTGGTGGAAGACCACAGTGATAGAGCAAGAGGCTCAGGGTCAGGAGCTCAATTGGAAGCTGTTCAGGACTCGGTTTCTGACCCGCTACTTCTCAGCTGCTGCACGACAGGCCAAGGAAGATGAGTGTACTAACCTCAAGCAAGGTAACATGCCTGTGTCAGATTCTGCTCTTCAATATTGTTCATTGCTCAGATATGTACCTCACATTGCTGCAAGCACTCAAGCGAAGATGAGGAACTTCATGAAGGGCTTGAGGCCTGAACTGTATGACAGTGTGATCACTTATGGCCCTGCCTGTTTTGATGATGCACTTTCACGGGCTGAGCTAGCCGAACTGGGAGTTGGTGCATATCATGATGCCGTACCACCTCCAGCACCCCCTCAGAAATCTACTTCTGACAATTTGAAGCCGAGGGGTGATCAGTTCAAGCCAAGGGGGAACACATCGGCTTCGAGGTTCAGTGGTAAGAGGCCCGATAATCGTTGCAGAGGAAGTCGTAGGAATGATGCCCCATCTGGAAGAGGGCAGTCTCAGGGAGACAGACTCGGGAAAGTCCAGTGCACTCTTTGTGGGCAACCACATTTGACGAAAGACTGTGTAGGATGTTATGTTTGTGGCGACAAAGGCCACTTTGCTCGACAGTGTCCCAACAGGGGAAGGCAACAGAACTCTGCGGGGAGGCCTGCGGACAGAGCAGCACAGCACAGACCACCTTTTGCACCGAGGCAGTATGGAGGTCAGCCCATGGGGCCACCTCAGGGGCAAGTTTATGCATTGACGAGGGAGCAGGCTACAGCGGCCCCGGAGGAGGTTATAGCGGGTACGTGTCTTTTATTTACGCACCCTGCTTTTATATTGATCGGCACAGGTGCGTCACACTCTTTCGTGTCGACAAGTTTTGTGGAAAGGCACCATATATGCACTTCTCTCCGTCGCCCACGCCTCTTTAGTCTCGACCCCCGCTGGAAGAAGTTTGATTACTGATCAGATTGTCTATGATGGCCTCATTTATTTTGAGGATAACGAGCTAAGGTCAGATTTTGTGATGTCCCCGAAATGATTAATTACAATTAAGGCATTAATTATGTTTATGTGATTAATTATGTGGATAATTGATTTACGTGTTGAAATTAATTATCACGATGAAATGCTTAGTCACATGATAGGCATGACCCGGGGGGTTACGTTTCAAGGTGCATGTTATGCATGATAGAAAATGGGGTGTGAACATGATTTAATTGTGTTGCTTGTTAATTATGAGGAAAGTATGGATTTAATGAAGTTGGTTGCATTTTTGTAAAATGCTTTTAAAATACCATGTTGGGGTATTTTATACATCATGTTAATTTTTGGGTACAATTTAATTAACCCATATACCCCACTATACCCTCCTTCCCCTCACTTTACCCTTTCCCTCTAAAAGGAGCATGAAAGAAGATAGGATACAGGACTTTTGGATAGTCTCTACTCTAGGAGTAGTATAATTCTATAGCTTTAACATTCATTATTGAGAATATAGCTCAAAACTACAACCGGGACCCCAAGACGTTATTAATGCATGTTTAGTCCATTATATGTGTTTAAGATGACGTTAAGGTAGGAAGACCCTACATTAGTGGTATCAGAGCAGTGGCTAGAGAACCCGGGAATGAGTGAAGGGTAGCCTTAGCAATAAGTTGGCTAGGTGCTTACTTTTAAACATGTTTTATGCATATGTTGCATATGAAGTATATGATGTTATACTAACATGTTTTATTTCTCTAACGATGTATTATATGAGCTGCTTTTGGGTATTGTTGTTAACCCTTGTGTTGCAGCATAGCAGCAAATGCTGAAGTAAGTGATGCGATTTCATATGCACTTCTCCGTCGCCCATGCCTCTTGTAGTCTCGACACCCGCTGGAAGAAGTTTGATAACTGATCAGATTGTTTATGACGGCCTCATTTATTTTGAGGGTAACGAGATGAGGACAGACTTGATTGTTCTGGGAATGTCACACTTCGAATGCATTGTGGGCATCAATGTGCTGAACAAGTATCAGGCAGTTGTGGACTGCAGACAAGGACTATCCGATTCAGGTCTGATATGGGGGTCCAATGGACCTTCTATGGGGATGGTTCCCGTTTAAGGATTTTGTGGGATCCTCGTTACTTAATTCATTATGTATCATGTGAACATACATATGTGAGTCTGAATTAAGTAATAACATACACTGATTAAGAGTATCTTACTAGTTAAGTTGTTACAGATGTACCAAACCACTAGTACAAAAACCAACTAACTTGTTCTACATATACATTAATGATAAAATTAACAACCTAAGCCAGTACAACTCCTATGCAGTGGTTCACCTCGCAGCGGAATAAGACTCACGATTCCCACGTCTATGCAATCCTACAGAAACATTCACAAAACGTGAGTATAGATAAACAACTATCTCAGTGCAATATCAAAACACAATATCAATAATAATGATAAAGCACAATAAATCATCCCATGTGAATGTTCTGTATCATGCATCCACAAATGCACCATGTCATGACATGTCTCAACCAGTACCCTATTATCACGAGACTAAAATGATATGCCTATTCAGCTCAATATGTCAGTGGAACCACCTCACATCTTCATATTAGCAGCACATATCATAGTACCGTCCTCAAATGATAATAACCAGAGCATATACCCAAAAACCGGCGTATATCTCTATATAACATAACCGAGCATATACCCAAACCAGGCGTATATCTCTCTGTCACATAACCGAGCATATATCCAAACCAGGCATATATCTCTATGTAACATAACCAAGCATATACCCAATACCAGGCGTGTAAGGACCCCATAGCCCTTAACCCTTAATTAGTGTATTAACCATTATGTGTGGCACATGCTTTCAATAAAAAGTCAACCGGGAAGCTCAAATGATGCTTACAAAATTCCTTTAATATTCAACGTTATAAGATCATCTCTACTAACATATAGACTCATAGAGTTGCCCATTACCATCCCCATTTTGCCACTTTTCACATTGTGGACTTTTATAAAAATTTGGGCAGAGTCTCCCCGTAAATTGAGCTATCCCAAAACAAAAGCACATCATATAATATAATTCCCGGCCAGGGAATATACAATACCCAACAGAATACTGAACACAAAGTAAATTCCCAGCCAGGGAAGACACCACACATAAGACGACAAAAGTGGGTTTCAACACCCACATAATACACTAACGACTCTCATATCATTAGCAATTCTACCACAATTGCATGCAACATATAATGAAAGAGAGAAAGGCTCATGCCTTTATATACAACCCATATACAAGAATATCCATGCTCACAAGCGAGCATCATAAATGCGTATATAAACCTCGGGTGTATATAAGTACTCTATACGATACCGTGCTCCATCAAGCCCTGGTACCACGATCCTGTGAGTGCATCCAATCAACAGCTCGAGCCCAACTCCATAGCCATCGATGCACCTGTTCACCTGCCCCAACAGAGACAGCCCCCAACGGGGTGAGCATACCAATACACAAAATCTCATAATCGCAATAATGAAATTCATAATTTACAACACAAGTAAATATTAATGAATTTTAAATGATACTCCCTGGATGGCAACATCCTCATCCGGGATTCCGTGTACTGTCCCTGTTCTCACAATCATCAAACTCATCAAATCTCATAAATCAGTAAATCAACACATTGATTTAACTCATAGCATGCCTGATTCTCAAGTATCAATAATCAATGATTCCAAGTTCATTATACATACAAATATAGATATCTCAATATCTAGTACTGATTTCTCAATTTCGCTATCAATCATAGATAGCTCAAATGCCTAGCATTTATTTTACCAATTTTCCATTATACCTAGACATCTCACATGTCTTATAATGAGTACATGATCCCACGATCATTCTCAGGCATCTCAAATGCCGTACAATAGTCATATAGGCCCAGTACCCCATATATATCAACACATAAATATAGCCATGCGCACAACCATCGATGAAGTCAATATACATTATGCATTTCACAAATGCTCTCATATAAAGTAATGCTCGTACGTCGCACGTACCTTAAATCTCCGAAGTCCGAGCCAAACCTTGCTCGAGTTCCATGCTCCGAGGAACGATGTGCTAACACGATAAATTAATTCACAATTAATTACGAACATGCAACCCATGCTCAAGCACACCCATAACCCTCAAAAATATTGTCAACACACGACAATAAACCAATATCGAAAATTGCTCAAGAATTCCCCACAAATTTTCGAACCTTCACAACACAAATCGAACCCAATTAAACACCATAATTCATCTAAACATGAATTAATCAATCAACAACATGAATAATCGCCCCACATGCCAAAACCCCCAAAATTCGAATTCAAAGCCCTAAATTCGAATCCAATTCCTCAATTTCGAACACAATCAAGCATCATAATGCATCTAAACATGAATTAATCAATTACTAACAAGAATCATCACTCCTTGTCAAAAGCCCCAATTTTTCGAACCCTAACTCATGAAAATCGAGCTGAAATTCGAACCAAATGCAACAATTATTTCGAACCACAAAAGTCTGAAATCATCGACTCAAAAACAGCTCACAAACGCCCCAAAAACACTAGAAAAATCGTACCAAAAACATACCAAAATCGAGCCCCAAAAATCGGATGAACTCCAGTTTTCGAACCCTACACTTTCTGCAGAAATCCGAGCTCAAATCGCGACCAAACTTCAAATTGTTGGTATGGATGGAAGCGCCTGGAAGAGACGATTCCAACGGCGGGTGGCACGCGCCGAACGGCGGCCGGCGGCGGCGGGCGAACGACTTTTACGCGCGGGGGTCAAAGGGGATCGGGAGTGGTCGCGGGCGAGGAGAGAGAAACGGGTGAGGAGAAATGGTTCCGATAATTAAAATCTCGGGTTTAACTGGTATTTAGAGCAAAAATACCCCGAAATACCAATAGCCCCACAAATACATCATGATTCATTAAAAACCATCTGTTTGCAAAAACATTCTCTCTAACTCAAAAACCCCCTACCGGTGCCCACACCAAGCACTCGAGATTCCGAGTCACACTAAAAATCCAACTCACAGGTTTTCACCGAAATGAGAATACGATCTCAACCTCGGGATCCAACGATCCCAACTACTCAAATAAATGAGCCAGAAGGCCCAACACCGCGATTAAACTCCAATTCGCCAACACTCCGGGATTAACATCCATAATTTCTGGTCATCACAATATCCCCCACTAAAAGAATTTCGTCCTCGAAATTAGCACCGGTGTATCACGTAACACCCGGGCTACACAACTACAAGAAGTCATAACCTCGATTCCTGACCATATCAGAATCGTCTTAAAAACCTCGAGAATACTTATCTCACATCGAACTCTGAAACAGAGCGACATACCAAAACCAACATATCACCCAAGAGGCAAAACATACCTCGATGCGGTTCATCCCAAAAGTCAGTCCCTCATGACTGCAAAACAACCAATACTTACGACTGTAAATCAGACAGTCATCCTCAGTTCTAATACAACTAGTAAGAACGCACCCTGAATGACACCTCAACCGTGAGAGCGTTGACCTCGTGTCAATCTCTGGAGTGGAATAGACTTCCAAATCCATCATAACGTCAAAGAGCGTCAGCACAACTCAACGCTAACAGTCCAAAAGCAGTTAGT
Organism: Haberlea rhodopensis; assembly: GCA_907163345.1. Classification (NCBI taxonomy): domain Eukaryota; kingdom Viridiplantae; phylum Streptophyta; class Magnoliopsida; order Lamiales; family Gesneriaceae; genus Haberlea; species Haberlea rhodopensis. The sequence continues at coordinate 710,187 of CAJQUN010000279.1, forward strand.
CAACTGAAACTGCAAGTATTCGAATTGCTCCCGATTCCATCGTAGATATCATTCAAAGACATCTCTATCATGACTCGCGATGTCTAACATACATCGTTACGAGGGAAACATTAGCATACCACGGTGTACACACACCAAACCTGGTCTCCACTTCCAAACCTTATCTATCGAAGGAGCAGTCGCATCATTGCAACTCAATTTGGGCAACTCACGGCCACAGATTCACACAAAAGACATCTCACAAGATGTCCACCTTCGGATATTCCAAGGATCACATCCTGATCATAAATAAACCATCGAGACTCCACAGAGTTCAAATCCTGGAAGGACATGCAATAAACACATTGCATCCTCAACGCTCGTGTCGACAGCGACACCCAATAAATCCGAATTCCTGCCATCCCTTGGCAATCCTAGGATTTAACAATCCAAACTTGGGAAGGCTATCGCATAACTCGAAGGAAAACACCAACAATGAAACACCTCAACCTACACAAGATAATCCCTCCTCAAAGGGTGTCAACTAACTTCACGATTGTTTCTCATAATTTATCGTGCCATGGAGATTCCCAATCTCAAGGTGTTCCATATCTCTCATCAGAGATTTAACCATCCAAAAATAGCATAACTCTATGCTTGACAAAAAGGAAAACAATAACTGGCGTCCGTACACTCACCGGTATACCTGCCTAAGCACTGACATCACATGCATACTCAATGCACTTGGCTCGGGTATCTATAACATACCCCTAAGCCCCAAACACAACTGTCAATTCTGAGTTATTCCCCATCCAGAGGAGGATGATAATTGACGATCAACAACACGGCGTGATTTCCAAAATCAACACCACACGTACCAACTTACCGAATCCTTCAAAGATTCCCAAATAGGTATAATACTACCTCTTCCCCACAAGGGAAGTGCTATCGAACTCGAGATCCACTAGTCTCGAACCACCGTTCGGAAAAACTGGATACAATAACACCCGTTGTATCCCAACTACACGGATTCCCTCAGATCGAGTCAATAACGACCTGATGACTCTCTTGTTAGTACTCCAACATTATGAACTGCCCCAGACAAATCCCTCAAAACAATAGACGTATAAACGTTCTCATGGGGTGTCACATGCCTCAACATCATGCTACAAAGGGACAATCAAAAGCCTGCCAAAAGCTTTCATCGTATCATCATACGATTCACCAAACTCGGTTCCATCGTGCAGTATCATGGCTCCAACAATCACACTATATCATTACCACGATATCTGGCTAGCAAAGCACTGTCTCCATAGGCTCGTACCAGCTTATCGACGTGACACACGTCCCAATCCGGTTTACCATACCGTACAAATTATTAGAGTTGTGGGTCATCGCCCAGCATATCTCTAAAATACCAAGCACAATGGACAACCCGGTGTCCTTGCTCACTTATGATGCAATCATAATCCGTTAAGACGTATCCCACACCCTCAGGGTGGGTGCAACCATGTCTACCCTACATCACAACACAAGCGAGTAGTTTCCTCAATGACTACTCTTACCACCAATCACTTGGCCCTTGCCAAACCAACGAGCATACCCAAGGGTATCATTGCTCGACAAATATATACTTCGAATATGTGCTGCGGTATAATTCCTATACGGCGCACCCAATAGTTCCTCGAGCAACTTGCTCGGCATAATGGTCTCGTCAACTAGTGACTCAGACACTACCATGTGCCCACCAAGGCACTCAAACCATATAACCAAATACATAACATAAATGCATTAATCATCAAAACGACGCTATACGTCTACATAGAACATCCACTATGTCATCGTCATCCCGTGACGGCATATGTCAACACATGACATTCAATTAACATTGTCAAACATACGACGGTACATGGCAATACACGACATCCATAATCTCATCGTCAAACACATGGCATATATATAGCAACACATAGTATCCACAATAATGCTAACACAAGTAATATGCCATACCTCATCGCTATCAATATAGCGGCATACCTGTCTCCGTCGCTCGATAATAGTACGTAGTCAGCACCCATCGCTCGAAGGCGGCAAAATCCTGTGCTGAGCACATAGCGGCACAATCCATCGCTATAGAATCGACGGCATGATACCTCGTCATATAATAAGTGGCATGAAACCTCGCTATACACCTGAGCATGAATCATCGTCCACATAATAGCTGAAAGAGGCATCGCTAGCAATATATCCGGCGGCAAGAACCATCGCCAATCAATATAGCGGAATGAACCATCGCTATCCATATACATGGCGGCAAGAACCATCGCCAGTCAATATAGCGGAATAAACCATCGCTATCAATATACATGGCGGCAAGAACCATCGCCAGTCAATATAGCGGCATGAACCATCGCTATCAATATACATGGCGGCAAGAACCATCGCCAGTCAATATAGCGGCATGAACCATCGCTATCAATATACATGGCGGCAAGAACCATCGCCAGTCAATATAGCGGCATGAACCATCGCTATCAATATCCATGGCGGCAAGAACCATCGCCAGTCAATATAGCGGCATGAACCATCGCTATCAATATACATGGCGGCAAGAACCATCGCCAGTCAATATAGCGGCATGAACCATCGCTATCAATATCCATGGCGGCAAGAACCATCGCCAGTCAATATAGCCGATCCCTAGTCATTGTCACGGTAGTGTATTTTAATGCCCCTCGCTCAAGTAAAAACATGCGGTACTCCCACCCCTCGCTTCACATATAGGCGGCATAGAATAACCTCGCTTAAATGGACATGCGGTACTCCCACCCCTCGCCTCACATTTTAGCGGCAAATATTCTTTCCTCGCCTCATATGCTAACCACGCTTCAATGTGACATGCGGCGCTCCCACCCCTCGCTTCACATTTTAGCGGCACAAAATAATAAATAGCGACAAGCATTTAAAATCATCACTCATCCATAACAATGACTCATGGGATATTCACCAAGTATTTCATCAATACCTGCATCACAAAGCATAATCCATATACCAACATACATCATCATGAGTGTATTTTAATGCACCTCGCTCAAATGCGACATGCGGTACTCCCACCCCTCGCTTCAACATTTGGCGGCAAAGCATTAAAATCATCACTACATGTATACATGCAACCACAATGCATAATTCCAGGATGTATATAAAATGCAGGTTACCGTTTCGTGTCTTTTCAACCATGGCCTTAGCCTTTCCACGTCATAGTGTCCCTACAGGAACAATTCCAAACCATGAGCATACGATAATCCATATTCCACACAATATGATTATAATGAGTAAATGCATAAACTATGAGTACAAAGTACTTCCGGTATCCCAATGCATTTCAAAATGCTCCACTTGGTTGTCCCTGTGTCACAACTCACAATCATAATCAACAAGTTATATTATGATTCTATAGATGTCATGACATATAATCGTTTCACTATGATCACATATCACAAATGCACATAAGCAAAATAGTTGTGTCACACCATACTAACTACTATCATGCATAAATATGTGCTACTCGTCCCTATCAGCATGTTCCAGGCCCTCAACAGCCCCAAAGAGCTAACCACTGCTCTGATACCACTAATGTAAGGACCCCATAGCCCTTAACCCTTAATTAGTGTATTAACCATTATGTGTGGCACATGCTTTCAATAAAAAGTCAATCGGGAAGCTCAAATGATGCTTACAAAATTCCTTTAATATTCAACGTTATAAGATCATCTCTACTAACATATAGACTCATAGAGTTGCCCATTACCATCCCCATTTTGCCACTTTTCACATTGTGGACTTTTATAAAAATTTGGGCAGAGTCTCCCCGTAAATTGAGCTATCCCAAAACAAAAGCACATCATATAATATAATTCCCGGCCAGGGAATACACAATACCCAACAGAATACTGAACACAAAGTAAATTCCCAGCCAGGGAAGACACCACACATAAGACGACAAAAGTGGGTTTCAACACCCACATAATACACTAACGACTCTCATATCCTTAGCAATTCTACCACAATTGCATGCAACATATAATGAAAGAGAGAAAGGCTCATGCCTTTATATACAACCCATATACAAGAATATCCATGCTCACAAGCGAGCATCATAAATGCGTATATAAACCTCGGGTGTATATAAGTACTCTATACGATACCGTGCTCCATCAAGCCCTGGTACCACGATCCTGTGAGTGCATCCAATCAACAGCTCGAGCCCAACTCCATAGCCATCGATGCACCTGTTCACCTGCCCCAACAGAGACAGCCCCCAACGGGGTGAGCATACCAATACACAAAATCTCATAATCGCAATAATGAAATTCATAATTTACAACACAAGTAAATATTAATGAATTTTAAATGATACTCCCTGGATGGCAACATCCTCATCCGGGATTCCGTGTACTGTCCCTGTTCTCACAATCATCAAACTCATCAAATCTCATAAATCAGTAAATCAACACATTGATTTAACTCATAGCATGCCTGATTCTCAAGTATCAATAATCAATGATTCCAAGTTCATTATACATACAAATATAGATATCTCAATATCTAGTACTGATTTCTCAATTTCGCTATCAATCATAGATAGCTCAAATGCCTAGCATTTATTTTACCAATTTTCCATTATACCTAGACATCTCACATGTCTTATAATGAGTACATGATCCCACGATCATTCTCAGGCATCTCAAATGCCGTACAATAGTCATATAGGCCCAGTACCCCATATATATCAACACATAAATATAGCCATGCGCACAACCATCGATGAAGTCAATATACATTATGCATTTCACAAATGCTCTCATATAAAGTAATGCTCGTACGTCGCACGTACCTTAAATCTCCGAAGTCCGAGCCAAACCTTGCTCGAGTTCCATGCTCCGAGGAACGATGTGCTAACACGATAAATTAATTCACAATTAATTACGAACATGCAACCCATGCTCAAGCACACCCATAACCCTCAAAAATATTGTCAACACACGACAATAAACCAATATCGAAAATTGCTCAAGAATTCCCCACAAATTTTCGAACCTTCACAACACAAATCGAACCCAATTAAACAACATAATTCATCTAAACATGAATTAATCAATCAACAACATGAATAATCGCCCCACATGCCAAAACCCCCAAAATTCGAATTCAAAGCCCTAAATTCGAATCCAATTCCTCAATTTCGAACACAATCAAGCATCATAATGCATCTAAACATGAATTAATCAATTACTAACAAGAATCATCACTCCTTGTCAAAAGCCCCAATTTTTCGAACCCTAACTCATGAAAATCGAGCTGAAATTCGAACCAAATGCAACAATTATTTCGAACCACAAAAGTCTGAAATCATCGACTCAAAAACAGCTCACAAACGCCCCAAAAACACCAGAAAAATTGTACCAAAAACATACCAAAATCGAGCCCCAAAAATCGGATGAACTCCAGTTTTTGAACCCTACGCTTTCTACAGAAATCCGAGCTCAAATCTCGACCAAACTTCAAATTGTTGGTATGGATGGAAGCGCCTGGAAGAGACGATTCCAACGGCGGGTGGCACGCGCCGAACGGCGGCCGGACGGCGGCGGGCGAACGACTTTTACGCGCGGGGGTCAAAGGGGATCGGGAGTGGTCGCGGGCGAGGAGAGAGAAACGGGTGAGGAGAAATGGTTCCGATAATTAAAATCTCGGGTTTAACTGGTATTTATAGCAAAAATATCCCGAAATACTAATGGCCCCACAAATACATCATGATTCATTAAAAATCATCTGTTTGCAAAAACTCTCTCTCTAACTCAAAAACCCCCTACCGGTGCCCACACCAAGCACCCGAGATTCCGAGTCACACTAAAAACCCAACTCACAGGTTTTCACCGAAATGAGAATACGATCTCAACCTCGGGATCCAACGATCCCAACTACTCAAATAAATGAGCCCAGAAGGCCCAACACCGCGATTAAACTCCAATTCGCCACTTAAAACCACTTTACGGGTTATTAACACTCCGGGATTAACATCCATAATTTCTGGTCATCACAAGGCGTATATCTCAAATACATAACCGAGCATATACCCAATACCAGGCGTATATCTCTAACACATGATATCCATGAATGTACAGGCATATGATACTACCAATCATATGATACTAACATAACACAATTCATATGATATCAATCTCATAACATCATCACACAATATCTATACTCCGTACGTCAATACGTACCTGTACAGCGACACAAACCAGATAAATCAGTCGTCAATGGTTAATTGCCTCTTTGCCATGTCCCCTGTGATGATGCTACAAGCACATGAACAATATACCATGTTATAAGAGGTTTCAAAAATAAATGCTACAAAAAATATAACATTTTTCATAATTCCTATAGCACCGATCGATCGCTACCATTACCGATCGATCGCCAAAACATTCTGTCTCCTCGCGATCGATCGCAACTACTTGGCGATCGATCGCCAAAATGCCCTGTTCATAGCGATCGATCGCTACAAACTCACCGATCCATCGCCACACATTTTCACCGCCTTATATTTTGGCTGTCCTCGGCGATCGATCGCCACACAAGCACCGATCGATCGCCGATGCCCAGAAAGCTTAGAGCATGGCGATTTTTCAAGCATATCTCCATGGTTCTCATTCTACAACTTGAATCTCAACATTTAAACATGTTTCATGAAATCTCTCATATCATATTAACATGTTTCTATCCTCATACAACTCAAGTCTTTACACTATAACTCATATCAAAGCACACACCACCAAATTACATGTTTCAACTTCACTTCCTCCTTTACTACCATAAACAAGGATACAAAGTACATAAATCTTACCAAGATGTTAAGAATTCACTTATCCTAACTTTCTCTCTTGATTAGCAAGTGCAACTCCAAGCAAAGAATCAACCCTAAGAAAGGAGCTAGAGAGGAGCTTGGGTAGAGATTTGTGGGTGAATTGTGGTGTATTATGTGCTTTGATAGCTGAAATCAACTTGATATACTTGGCCTCACCTTAGATGCAAATTCACATGACATTCCTAGCAATTCACATGCTAATTTACATGTACATGCGTATGAAATTAAATTCAAATGCCTACTAGTCCAAGTTTCTTGATATGTCAATACACTTGATTTAATTCAAGTCATTTCTTTGCACTACATTTTGTGCATCATTTTTCATTCCTTGCCATATATCACATATTCATGTCATGTATATGAGCATTACCCTCGGTTCAACCCAAACCCGAGTCCACATCGTACCGTCATTATTCAAAATTACGCCATAACAAATCGAGGCATTACAATTCTCCCCCACTCATTGAATTTCGTCCTCGAAATTCCATATTCATAATATGAATCGCATATATCATATGAATCTCATACAGAAAGCCATAAACTTTCAACCCTACTAGCAACACTACAAGTAAGCTTTTGCATAAACATGCATTATAAATGTAACATTATTTGCCGGAATAAATAATCAAAAGTAAATCTGCTACATACTCAACATGCTCAACTAGCAGATACTTACCAGACCAGCAGTATAAGAAACCAAAAGAAAATATACCAGACATTGCACTTTGGATTCTACTGTAAACTCATGTTCTCGCACAACAACTTGTTACCATTCACTTTTGTCCACGTAGTCATATGCTCACAACACTCTACACCAGCCGGGCATAGATAGTATGTATGCATCGTTGTAAAACCATCAACAGACAAACATTTCACTAGTATCAATGAATACTCCAGAAATCATGTCTGAATATTGGCACATATACAGATCCTGTTATACACAACAGTAGCCATCAAATTGACTTGAGCTCATACAACTCATTGTACGGTGAATACCCATACCCAAGTCACTGCCCACTCACATTCCTGCTGGATGCATCCAAATGATCCCCAATGGAGCATCTGTTCGTCTAATGTCTAATACATCCGTCCCTCCTTGGACAACTAGTCACCATATAATAATACAGTCAATGGTTCAAATCCTGGTATTACACCTTTTCCATACACCTTATGCCACACTTTATAAACACAGCAACACACATACCCGCATTGTGTATTGTATAATAGTTTAGAATGTTTCCATTCGTCTGTACTCCTGTGTAAACCTACGCAGAATATCGAGATCAACAAGATACTCTAAACCAAGTACCTCGGTCCTTGTCACATTCAGATTCTACACATCCAAATATGCACAGAGCTATCTCTGCTCTAACATTTCACAAACTTGTATTATAATATGTAATTACACAATGTGGATACAACATATCCATCTATCATTTGCATACTATTCTCCCATGCCAGACTTCTCAGTCTAGAGTAAACACTGGACACGATACCAGTCCAGAACCAACATTGGACACAAACTTGACTAACCCACAAGAAGTAATCCACATCACACTCATATGTCATCAATGCATACTATACACCAAAGCCATGTACAATACATATGTCCATATGATTATATGGTTATCTCAACCAATGACTAATGTTCTCATAGTATCTATCCACACCATTTGCGTGGTTCAATATTCCCTGTCCTGACCCCTGTACCGGAAATGTCATTCTTTGTAGCAACTGTTCCCCCAAGACTACCATCTTGAGTATGACAAGCTTTTACAACGATTCATTATTTTCTATTCACTGCTCCCTGTAATGATCAACACAAAATATCATGTAGCAACACGTTTTCCAATCGACAAGTTTTCTACGCCTGTGCAATGCACTTGCTACATGGATTACGCCAACAAGTCCCACACATCACAGGTACCTGATAACCCATTCCGTTCTGATTCAAGAACTTATCCATACGGATTATCATATCACCCGGATAGATCACACAATCGAAGATATTACCCGACAAGATCACATGATCGAATATATCACTTAGATATATCATATGATCGCATATAGTACATAATCGTAACCAACAGTTGTCTACCTCGCCTATTGGAATGTATTCCTGATAAACACGACTGCTCCCAGCAAATCTTTATCACCTCTGGTTCATGAAGGAATAGCCAATCCAACAATACATGGAAGGTAACAAATTCCAACTCAACTGCAATCACACAATCCACACACTATTGTTGACATGAATAACAATCAAATTACCATCTCACTCATGGTCATTCTAGCACTATGACTCTACAATCGGACCCAAAGGAATTGCCATATCATATCGCATTGCCAATGATACCTTCACAATACTGTAACCGTATTACGTTACTAGTACACCTTCCGTGTACAATCAAAGGATATCATATCAGAATACTCAAGTACAACCATATAGCAAACCTACCATCCACCATCTGTTATATGTCAAATCAGTCTCATATTGGTTGTAACACTATAACATGACACAAACTTCAATGCCATACACATATGTGTACGAACAAGCTCAAGAGATGATTCATTTCATGGACAACTCAAGTCCCATCATACTATCGCATACGTGTGAGCTTCTGCAGCATAACCATCTGCTATTCCTCAACCATTCCTTGGTTTCATTATTCATCAACCATCACATGGTTTAGCATACCAACCATTCATTCACCATTACATGGTTTAGTCTACCAACCATACTATTTCCTCATGAAACATATTCACAGACTGTCCATCAATAGATATCAACCCAACATCTATCGAGCACAAAAGGCAAACCAATCACATAACGAGATCGGTATATCACAATCACGATCCTATCAATCATACATCTTCCGTCCTAACTCAAGAATATATGAATTTCCTGTCAAACGCATAGTACAATCCCAACACAACGGAAACTCTGATTGCATCAGTACTACCGTCGTCGTGTACAAGCAATCGACGGGAATTCAAACTTCCTTATCACTCTGGATAACTTGGACCGTCAACATCATACTTGTGAACCATACATCATAGCCACCAAGCTATGCTATCATACAATAGTTCACACTCAATGCTTACCGGGTACTCACATTGCCAACCAATCTCTGTTGGTCTCACATTGCCAACCACTCTCTGTTGGTCTCATGTGTACAGATCACTACTATCATGCAATAATCCAAAATATGACAAGATGTCATACACAGTTCCACTAAAGAACCAATTTACGGATGTCTCTCATGACGTCTTTTTTTTTTTTTATATCCAGAAGTCATACAAGTATCCGATGCTCTCAGCCATAACACAGATACCCACACTCTGTTCTAAGCAGACCAACCAATTTCAATTTCATAAATATAGTTCACAAACACAGAACTAGATGTGCATATACAACATCCCATATACAACTGTATGCACTTGAGGTATCTCGTGTCAATCACCTATGGTTGCCATACATACCACATACATAGCGTCTCAGACAGACAACCTATAGCTCGGACAGAGTTCACATCAAAACAATGATATCCATTCCCATCTGTACTATACACAATCCAGATAGGATACATGGCCACATAGCACCATGTATGTCCCAGTACAACCATCACAAAGATCACATGTGCAGGCATCACAACAATCTTTGCTGGTAATCATTGCATCACTGCAATCTCCGCCGGTACTCATTTTCTTTCAATCTGAAAGACTTCCATGCTCAAATCCATATGATACAACAAGAACGAACACAAAAAGCTAATACACAGAAAGGATCACACAGTCCGTTAACCAGTCACCAAAACACGAGTGACATAAACGACATAGGCTGCTAACAATCAAACAGTAGAACTCACAGTTACTGCGGTTATACCGCTCCATCAATACGTCTTAGCGTCACTATCATTGAACTCTCCCAATATCATGTTCCTTGTCACCCTTGTCAACTCCATGACAACAAACGTAGAGTTCAACACACACATACACACCTCAGAACCATACACAGATGATACCCTGACAAGAAAATCATCACCACGAGGATTTCACAAATCACCAATTACCGCTGTGGAATACAATAATAAAGAATACGATTATTGTACACGAATCTCACAGTCGTTACATGTACCATCTGAGTACCACAAGTAAACCATGTCTGCATCATCTCCCAATGTAAACACACTGCGTTAGCCATACTATCCACAGATCAAGAGCAAAGTATTACATTCCCACTCAGGCCATACATGTCGAACTGACAATGCAACCACAGATTACAATATCAAGAATTGCCCCTGAACTAGATACAGTAATCAATAACCTGTATCTTCACTTCCCTTCACACACCATGTGTCAGCGGCCAGTCCATCATTAGGTCTGATACACAATCTCATGCAGGCTGACTTTGCACATGGAGCCGATATCAAACTTTGCTTTTCACGCGCTCCAACCACTGTACAACTAACTCCTCCAGGTCAGTATTGACCGACATACCATTACCACGGAATCAGTGGAATAGCTCCCGCGAAACATATCATGTTTCCCCAGCCAAATGATAGTACAGAAACCCGGTATACCAATCATGAGTACACCCACAACATCACTTATGCCATGCATAAGAATTCATACCAAGTCCTACGATCATCCTGCAAAACAAGGGTTAACAATAACAGATACAAATACAAAGCATGTTCCCAGACACTATATCATCAGTATCACATGCCTGTAAGTGATTAGGTAACTCCCTAACTCACTTCCTCTACCCTTGTTCATCCCGTTCTCGAACCACTGCTCTGATACCACTAATGTGGGGTCCTCGTTACTTAATTCTTTATGTATCATGTGAACATACATATGTGAGTCTGAATTAAGTAATAACATACACTGATTAAGAGTATCTTACTAGTTAAGTTGTTACAGATGTACCAAACCACTAGTACAAAAACCAACTAACTTGTTCTACATATACATTAATGATAAAATTAACAACCTAAGCCAGTACAACTCCTATGCAATGGTTCACCTCGCAGCGGAATAAGACTCGCGATTCCCACGTCTATGCAATCCTACAGAAACATTCACAAAACGTGAGTATAGATAAACAACTATCTCAGTGCAATATCAAAACACAATATCAATAATAATGATAAAGAACAATAAATCATCTCATGTGAATGTTCTGTATCATGCATCCACAAATGCACCATGTCATGACATGTCTCAACCAGTACCCTATTATCACGAGACTAAAATGATATGCCTATTCAGCTCAATATGTCAGTGGAACCACCTCACATCTTCATATTAGCAGCACATATCATAGTACCGTCCTCAAATGATAATAACCAGAGCATATACCCAAAAACCGGCGTATATCTCTATATAACATAACCGAGCATATACCCAAACCAGGCGTATATCTCTCTGTCACATAACCGAGCATATATCCAAACCATGCATATATCTCTATGTAACATAACCAAGCATATACCCAATACCAAGCGTATATCTCAAATACATAACCGAGCATATACCCAATACCAGGCGTATATCTCTAACACATGATATCCATGAATGTACAGGCATATGATACTACCAATCATATGATACTAACATAACACAATTCATATGATATCAATCTCATAACATCATCACACAATATCTATACTCCGTACGTCAATACGTACCTGTACAGCGACACAAACCAGATAAATCAGTCGTCAATGGTTAATTGCCTCTTTGCCCTGTCCCCTGTGATGATGTTACAAGCACATGAACAATATACCATGTTATAAGAGGCTTCAAAAATAAATGCTACAAAAAATATAACATTTTTCATAATTCCTATAGCACCGATCGATCGCTACCATTACCGATCGATCGCCAAAACATTCTGTCTCCTCGCGATCGATCGCAACTACTTGGCGATCGATCGCCAAAATGCCCTGTTCATAGCGATCGATCGCCAAAACTCACCGATCGATCGCCAAACATTTTCACCGCCTTATATTTTGGTTGTCCTCGGCGATCGATCGCCACACAAGCACCGATCGATCGCCGATGCCCAGAAAGCTTAGAGCATGGCGATTTTTCAAGCATATCTCCATGGTTCTCATTCTACAACTTGAATCTCAACATTTAAACATGTTTCATGAAATCTCTCATATCATATTAACATGTTTCTATCCTCATACAACTCAAGTCTTTACACTATAACTCATATCAAAGCACACGCCACCAAATTACATGCTTCAACTTCACTTCCTCCTTTACTACCATAAACAAGGATACAAAGTACATAAATCTTACCAAGATGTTAAGAATTCACTTATCCTAACTTTCTCTCTTGATTAGCAAGTGCAACTCCAAGCAAAGAATCAACCCTAAGAAAGGAGCTAGAGAGGAGCTTGGGTAGAGATTTGTGGGTGAATTGTGGCGTATTATGTGCTTTGATAGCTGAAATCAACTTGATATACTTGGCCTCACCTTAGATGCAAATTCACATGACATTCCTAGCAATTCACATGCTAATTTATATGTACATGCATATGAAATTAAATTCAAATGCCCACTAGTCCAAGTTGCTTGATATGTCAATACACTTGATTTAATTCAAGTCATTTCTTTGCACTACATTTTGTGAATCATTTTTCATTCCTTGCCATATATCACATATTCATGTCATGTATGTGAGCATGACCCTTGGTTCAACCCGAACCCGAGTCCACATCGTACCGTCATTATTCAAAATTACGCCATAACAAATCGAGGCATTACAGATTTCGTTAATATCTGCTGTCAAGATGGCACGGTTATTGGAACGAGACCATAAAGGATATCTCACCTATGTTGTTGATATTACTGAGAAGAGGGAAGAATTAAAAGTTAAGGATGTGCCCTTAGTGGCGGAGTATCCTGATGTCCTTCCGGAAGAGATTCCCAGATTTCCCACCGACGAGAGAGGTCGAGTTTGGGATTGAGTTACTACCGGGGACGTCTGCCATTTCTCGTGCCCACATAAGATGGCACCAGCGGAGCTAAGGGAGTTAAAGGTTCAGTTGCAGAAGCTCCTTGACAAGGGCTATATAAACCCTAGCATATCGCCCTGGGGTGCACCAGTCCTATTTGTCAAAAAGAAAGATGGTTCGATGCGGCTGTGCATCGATTGCAGACAACTGAACAAAGCCATAGTGAAGAATAAGTATCCGCTTCCGGGGATTGATGATTTGTTTGATCAGCTGCAGAGTACGAGGCTCTAGAGTAAGATCGATCTGAGATCGGGGTATCATCAGATTCGAGTTCGAGAGGATATTGTACAGAAGACAGCTTCCAAGACTAGATATGGGCACTACGGATTCTTAGTCATGCCTTTTGGGGTGACGAATGCCCTAGCTGTTTTATGAGCCTGATGAACAGAGTGCCCCAACCATGTTTAGATCAGTTCGTCATAGTTTTCATTGACAATGTGCTTATTTACTCTCGAACTGAAGAGGAACACGTAAAGCACTTGAGAACAGTACTCCAGATCCTTAGGGATTGCCAGACCCCTGACACAGCTGACTCAGAAAGGAGTGCCGTTCTATTGGTCCGAAGCTTGTGAGGAAAGATTCCAAGAATTGAAGCAACATTTGACTACGACACCTATATTGGTGATTCCTTCTGAGAATAAGAGGGTTGACTTGTACACGAATGCATCACTGCAGGGTTTGGACTGTGTGTTGATGCAAGATAAGCATGTGGTGTCTTATGCATCGAGGCGGTTGAAACCACATGCGGCTAGGTACCCAGTCCATGATTTGGAGCTGGCAGCCATTATATTTGCCTTGAAAATTTAGAGGCATTACTTGCATGTTACGTCGTTTACCATCTACACGGACCAAAGAGCCTGAAGTTCCTATTCACTCAGGCTTGAACTGAATATGCGTCAAAGAAGATGGATGGATTTGCATCAAGGATTATGACTATGAGATTGAGTACCATCCTGGTAAAGCAAATTTGATAGCAGACGCCTTAAGTCGGAAGGCGAAGAGTACTGCTGAAGCTCTATGTGTTTATCAGCTATGATGACCTCTTGTTGCCATTTGGGCTATGATTTTGATGTGGACACGTCGCCGGTGCGAGTGTCAACTTTATTGGCTGGGCCGGACATTTTTGAGGCTATTAGGAAACCCCAGAGGTCAGATGATGAGGTTCAGAGGTGGTCGTTTTTCGTACTTCGAGGTCAGCCATTAAAGTTTAGAGTGGCTGAGGATGATTCCTTAAGACTCGACAACCGTTGGATGGTCCCAAATACGCCGGAGTTGCGTAAAGGAATATTGGAACGGGCTCATAGTAGTCGGTTCAGTATCCACCCAGGAGGAAGGAAAATGTATAAGGACCTAAGTGGTCAATTCTGGTGGAGACGCATGAAGCGTGATGTGATCACTTTTGTTAAAAGATATTTGATCTGCCAACAGGTAAAGGCAGGAAGGCAGAGGCCTGGTGGCGAGCTGAAGAGCTTGAAGGTACCTAAGTGGAAGTGGAGGCATATCACTATGGACTTTGTGACCCACTTGCCAATGACGGCCTCTGGATTTGATGCGATCTGGGTGATCGTGGATAGGCTAATGAAGGTAGCTCACTTCATCCCCTACTGTATGACTTTCACGTATCTAAAGATGGCCCAATCATATGTGTGGGATGTGGTGAGGTTGCATGAAGTTCCAGTCTCGATTGTGGCTGACAGAGACCAAGGTTTACTTCTCATTTCTGGGAGGGTCTCCAGACAGCTTTGGGCACCGAGGTGAGACTGAGTACAACTTATCACCCTCAGACAGACGGCCAAACGGAGCGTACTATACAGACGCTCGAAGATATGCTGAGGGCATGTGTTTTGGAGTTTGATACTCCGTGGCAAGATTCTATACCACTGGTAGAGTTCTCCTATAATAACAGCTATCAGGCGAGCATTCAAATGGCCCCTTTTGAAGCTCTTTATGGACGACGTTGTAGGTCACCGCTGCATTGGGAGGACTTGACTAGTAAGGCGGTCGGAGGACCGGATATGATTAAGGATATGGAAGACAAGATTAAGTTGATACGCCAAAAGATGAAGGCAGCCCAGGATAGGCAAGCAGCTTATGCCAATAAGCGACGGCGACCGCTAGAATTCCAAGTGGGAGACAAGGTCTCCTTGAGAATCTCACCCTTCAGGGGTGTAGTTCGTTTTGGTATGCAGGGGAAGTTATCCCCGAGGTTTGTTGGGCCATATGAAGTATTGCAGCGTATCGGTACTTTGGCCTACCGTTTGGCTCTACCGCCGTCTCTATCTGGTATTCATGATGTTTTCCACGTTTCTATACTACGGAAGTATGAGCCAGACCCGTCTCATGTTTTACAGCCTACTGAAGTGCAGTTGGATTCAGATGTATCCTACGTTGAACGACCGGTCAGAATTCTGGATCGTGAGGATCGCAGATTACGAAGTAAAGTTATACCGATGGTCAAAGATCAGTGGGATCGTCGGGGTGTCGAGGAGGCTACGTGGGAGACGGAACGGCATATGGTACAGCACTACCCGGAACTATTCTCTGGTATGTGATTTATGTTTAGTTTCTTTTGGGGTAAGTGCATGTGATTTCGAGGACGAAATCTTATAAGTAGGGGATTAATGTGATGTCCCCGAAATGATTAATTGCAATTAAGGCATTAATTATGTTTATGTGATTAATTATGTGGATAATTGATTTACGTGTTGAAATTAATTATCACGATGAAATGCTTAGTCACATGATAGGCATGACCCGGGGGGTTACGTTTCAAGGTGCATGTTATGCATGATAGAAAATGGGGTGTGAACATGATTTAATTGTGTTGATTGTTAATTATGAGGAAAGTATGGATTTAATGAAGTTGGTTGCATTTTTGTAAAATGCTTTTAAAATACCATGTTGGGGTATTTTATACATCATGTTAATTTTTGGGTACAATTTAATTAACCCATATACCCCACTATACCCTCCTTCCCCTCACTTTACCCTTCCCTCTAAAATCCCCAATTCATTCCCAAAACCCTTCCCATTCCCCATTTTCGAAATCCTCCAAGGAAGGAGAAGGAAAGTTCCACAAAACTTGTGTTTGTGTGATTCTTGTCAAGATTTGGAGTCTTCAAGAGGTATGGAACCCTTCCTGAAGTTTTTATGAAGTTTGGATTTGAAATGGGATGATTTTGAAGTGATTTATAAGGGTTTATTTTGTGTATGTGTTGTATGTTGTTGGGGTATGATTTTTGAAGTGTTTTATGTGGGTTTTCGTGAGTTATGATGATGTTAGTGTTGTTGGAAAGTTTGGGTTTGTATGGTATGAGATTGAGCTTTGAAAATGCACAAAAATGGTGAGAAATCGCGCACCAGCAGGTGGCGATCGATCGCCTGAAATGAGGCGATCGATCGCCGATGGCTAGTAGCCATTTCACATAGCAGGCGATCGATCGCCTAAAATTAAGCGATCGATCGCCTCAAGTAGCGATCGATCGCCACTGTGTAAAACATGGAAAATGATGATTTTTGTTGAATTTTTTGTATTTGGCTATTGTTTAGCTTCTAATATCGATTTGTATGGTTGTGTGGAACCATCCCAGGTGCCAACAACATCGAGAAGATAGAGTTCTTCAATTTCTCCACTTTTGGAATTAAGGTACGTAAGAAGCGTACGGGCATCGGACTGTAACACACTACTAACTATGACTATGCATTGATTGCATAAGTATTTATGATGACTATGATGATGATTGTGATAAGTAAGTTATGATGATGATGTTTATGATGATGATTGTGATAGGTAAGTTTATGATGATGATGTTTATGATGATGATTGTGATAAATAAGTTTAAGATGATGATGTTTATGAAGATGATATGATAAGTAAGTTTATAATAATGTTATACGATGTTTATAAAAGGGTAAGATGCCCATATGGTAAGAGGCCATACGATGTTATTATGTGGTAAGATGCCACGGGGTAAGATGCCCATATGGTAAGATGCCATACAATGTTATTATGTGGTAAGATGCCACGGGGTAAGATGCCCATATGGTAAGATGTCATACAATGTTATTATGTGGTAAGATGCCACGGGGTAAGATGCCCATATGGTAAGAGGCCATACGATGTTATTGTGTGGTAAGATGCCACGGGGTAAGATGCCCATATGCATGAAGGTAAATCAGGGTCAACAAAAAGAAGTTAACGAATAACCAGCAAGTTTACCTAACCAAGACTTCGTACATTTACTGTTATATTCTGTTATGATGCTTATATGATGATGATGTTATAAGATGATGATGTTATAAGATGATGATACTATAAGATGATGATACTATAAGATGATGATGCTTATATGATGATGATGTTATGAGATGATGATACTATAAGATGATGATGCTTATATGATGATGATGTTATGAGATGATGATATTATAAGATGATGATGCTATAAGATGATGATGCTATAAGATGATGATGCTTATATGATGAGGATGTTATAAGATGATGATATTTATAAGACGATGATTTTAATCATTCATGTCAAGAATTAATGATTATATGCATGGCTATGAAACAGGGACAACCAAAGAGGGTTAATGCAATTAACCAGGAAGTATATGTTACCAATTATTTTCATGCATTTATTTATATGCCATTGCCTTATGATGTTAAGTAACGATGTACATGCTCATGATGGGTTGTTCCTGTAGGTACACTTTTGTACCGAAGGGCTAAGGGTCGGGTTGAGGCAGTGAGCTAAAAGGAGCATGAAAGAAGATAGGATACAGGACTTTTGGATAGTCTCTACTCTAGAAGCAGTATAATTCTATCGCTTTAACATTCATTATTGAGAATGTAATTAGTTAAGTTTTGAAATTTCATTGTTGGCCTGAAATCTTATTAGCTCAAAACTACAACCGGGACCCCAAGACGTTATTAATGCATGTTTAGTCCATTATATGTGTTTAAGATGACGTTAAGGTAGGAAGACCCTACAGATTTGATTGTTCCGAGAATGTCAGATTTTGACTGCATTGTGGGTATTGATGTTCTGAACAGGTATCAGGCAGTTGTGAACTGTAGGCAGAGGATTGTCCGATTCAGATCTGATATGGGAGTCCAGTGGATATTCTATGGGGATGGTTCTCGTTCAAAGATCCCGTTGATATCTGCTGTCAAGATGGCACAGTTATTGGAACGAGGCCATATGGGATATCTAATTTATGCTGTTGATATTACTGAAAAGAAGGAAGAATTAAAGGTTGAGGATGTGCCCGTAGTGGCGGAGTTTCCTGATGTCTATCCGGAAGAGATTCCCGGATTCCCACCGACGAGAGAGGTCGAGTTTGAGATTGAGTTACTGTGATATCCCCGAAATAATTAATTGCATTTTGGACGTTAATTATGTTTATGCGATATTATGGTGATAATTAGATTATATGTTGGGACTAATTATCTTGGTACAATGCTTGTCACATGGTAGGAGTGACCCGGTAGAGCATTTCGGGGTGCATGTTGTACATGTGAGAAATCTTGGGTGTTAAAATGGTTTTAATGATATGGGTTGTGTTTATTTGGGAAAACATGATTTTAATAGGGATTTTGATGCATTGTGGTAAAATGCTTTTAAAATATCATGTTGAGGTATTTTCTATATCATGCTTGTGTCCCATATCATGGCATGAACCACTTGCATAACCCCTTTACATCACATCACCCTCCCCTTATCAGCTTTTGCCCAAAACCTCATCCATCCATCTTATCTCTTGCAAGAATACTTTCCATTTTCGTTTCTACATCTAAAGGAAAGGGGAAAACTTAGTGAAAGGGTTCATTTGGTGTTTTCTTGCTAGAAACTTGGAGCTCAAAGGGTAAGCTACCACCTTGGTTGAGTTTTGTTGAGTTTTGATTGGGTTTATAGCTTATTTTTGGGGATTTAAGGGTGGATCTTGGTCCAACATCTTGTTATGTTTGGAAGTTGCATTTTTAAGGTTGTTTTATAGCTTTAAGTTGAGCATGGTGGTTGTTCTTGGTTGTGCTTGTGCATAGGTGAGGTTGGAAGCTCATTTAAGGAAATTTCTCGCGTGAACAGGGCGTCTCGATCGATCGGAAAATGGGTCCGATCGATCGAGCAAGGCAGTGCCTGCCCAAGGCGAGGAATGAGCTTACCGATCGATCGAGATTTTGTCCCGATCGATCGGTGTGTGTGATCTCGATCGATCGAGATAAACTCTCGATCGATCGGCGGAGGCAGTACTTGGATGCCTGTATTCCTTCACTTGGCGATCGATCGGGACTTGGGGCCGATCGATCGGAAGGCTTATAAATGTGAATTTTAGGATTTTGTTCTAAATATTGATGTTTTTGGTAATGGTTCAATTATGGGTTTCTAATATGGATTCATGTGATTGTGTAGAACCATCCCAGGTAGCCACACAACAAAGGAGATAAAGTTCCACAATATCTCCACTTTTGGAACCAAGGTACGTAGTGAGACGTACGAGCATCGGACGGTAAAACGTATTTATTACGCTTTGTATTGATTATGCACTATGGTTGTGCACATGGAATTGATTACACATTGTGGTTGCATATGGGGTAATGTTTATACATCATGGATTGTATACATGATTGGTCATGCATTTTGGTTGCATGTATATATTGGGTGCATTGTTGCATGTGATTGTGAGTCAGGAATTATATTCCAATAATGATGAATACTTACCGCTAGTGGCGTAGCGATGTGAATACTTGCCGCTGTCATACCGTAGCGATGAGAGAATATTTGCCGCTAATATGAAGCGAAGAACACGACCGCTGTCATACTTATAGCGAGGGATATTAGTGCCGCTGGTATTGTCTTAAGCGAGGGGTATTTCCGCTGTCATGATAACGCGAGAGGTATTATGCCACTGATATGATCAGACTCGGGATTGAACACGGCATATATATGGGAATCGGTGCATGTCATGACATACATTGTTGATAATATAATCTACTGATTATGATTTGGTACAGGGATAATCCAAGGGAGCATTTTAAATGTGTTACATACAGGAAGTGAATCACATTTATAATTATGCATTTGAATTGCTGTCATATCGTTGTGTATATGATTTTATACATGCTCATGGTTTTGGGGTTGTTCCTGTAGGTACTTTTGGGCGGAAGGGCTAAGGCGAGTTGGTGCAGTGAGCTAGTGCGGAGTGATCTTGTAGCAGGCACATTCTTTTGTATAGTATCTACTCTAGGAGTAGTGTAAAACTATAGGATTAACATTCATAGTTAAGAATGTAATTAATCCATTTTGGATCTTTATTTTGGCACTGTAGCTCAGAGCATCGACACAACCTTTATACTCTGTTTATGCATGGAAATTTTTAATTACGCCTTTAGTCCGCACTTAAGGAACTAGGGTCCTTACATTAGTGGTATCAGAGCAGTGGTTAGAGAACCCGGGAACGAGTGAAGGGTGGCCTTAGCATGGTTGGCTAGGTGCTTACATTTGAAGCATGTTTATGCATGTGGTGCATATTGATGTATATTCTGTTATACTAACGTGCTTATTCTCATTCCTGTTATCTAACGGCATAACATATATATTGCTTTGGACTTGTTGTTAACATTTGTGTTACAGCATGGCTGCTAATGAGGAAGTCGGTGATATGGGGAGCATGAATGCTAGTGTTGGACAGACAAACCCTCTACCTCCACCGGCTGTGGGAATGGAACCAGTAGTTCAGTTATTGCTACCTGGTGAGATTAGCTTGACTCAGTTTCTATCGTATCACCCACCTCGGTTTGAGGGAACAGAGTCCGGAGAGGAGGCTGAGGAGTGGCTGGAAAGGCTTGAACAGATTTTTGTATCAGCTCCTTGTGCTGTTACAGCTTGGCTGAGGCTAGCGGAGTTCCAGTTAGCAAAGAAACCTTTAATGTGGTGGAGGAGCACTGTAATGGAACAGAGAGCACAAGGTGCAGTGATTGATTGGACGCTTTTCAGAACCCGGTTTCTGAACCGGTACTTCTCGGCAGCAGCAAGACAGACGAAGGAGGATGAGTTTGCAAGTTTGAAACAAGGAAGCATGACAGTGTCCGACTATGCCACGCAGTACTCTTCGTTACTGAGATATGTTCCACATATTGCCACCAATGGGCATGCCAAAATGAGGAATTTCATGAAGGGACTGCGACCGGAACTTTTTGATCGGGTTATTTCCAACAAACCCACTTCTTTTGATGATGCCCTCACCAGAGCGGAGCTAGCAGAGATCGGGGTCGGCGCCTATCCGGACGTTACACCCTCACAAGTCCCACCGCCACGGCCAATGTCTAATAATCTGAGGCCACGAGGAGAATCATTTAAACCTCGTGGGGCTTCTTCTTCATCTTCTCGGTTTGGTGGGAGAAGAATGGATAACAGGAGGGGCGGTGCGCCTAACAACAGAGGGCAGACTCAAGTGAATAAGAGTGGAGTGGTGAAGTGCCATTTTTGTGGAGGACCGCATCACATGCGAGACTGTACTGCTTGTTATAAATGCGGCCAGATGGGCCACATATCCCGGTTTTGTCAGAATAGTGATGGTCAAGTAGATCTGAGAGGAGGCAGAGGGAGGTTTTCTACCGGGACAGTACAGCAGAGGCCACCGATGGTACCTCGTCAGGGGGGAGGACAGGTGATGGGGCCACCCCAGGGACAGGTCTATGCCTTGACCAGGGAGCAGGCCGATGCAGCTCCAGAGGAGGTTATAGCTGGTACGTGTCTATTATTTACATATTCCGCCTTTATTTTGATAGACACAGGTGCTTCCCATTCCTTTGTGTCTGCGGACTTTGTGGCGAGACATCATATGTGCACGTCTCCGTTACCCACGTCTCTCTTGGTCTCGACACCCACCGGAAAGAAAGTTGTTGCGGATCAGTTTCTAATGAACTGCCTCATTTATTTTGAGGGCAATGAGGTGAAGGCAGATTTGATTGTTCTGAGCATGTCAGATTTCGACTGCATTGTCGGCATCGACATTCTGAACAGATATCAGGCAGTAGTGGATTGCCGACAGAGGATAGTACGGTTCAGATCTCATTTGGGAGTTCAGTGGATTTTCTATGGCAACGGTTCTCGTGCGAAGATTCCGTTGATCTCAGCAATCCAAATGTCCCAACTATTGGAACGTGGACACATGGGCTATCTCATTTATGCCGTGGATCTGTTGGGAAAAAGCAAGGAGTTAAAAGTGGAGGACATACCAGTAGTAGCGGAATTTGCTGATGTGTTCCCGGAAGAGATTCCAGGATTCCCACCGACTAGGGAAGTCGAGTTTGGGATTAAGTTATTACCAGGGACATCCGCTATTTCTCGTGCCCCTTACCGAATGGCACCGGCAGAATTAAGAGAACTGAAGGAGCAGCTGCAGGAACTCCTTGATAAAGGATATATACGCCCTAGCGTATCGCCTTGGGGCGCACCAGTTCTTTTTGTAAAGAAGAAGGATGGTTCGATGCGGTTGTGCATCGATTACCGGCAACTGAATAAGGCTACGGTAAAGAACAAGTATCCTCTTCCAAGGATTGATGATCTGTTTGACCAGTTGCAAGGTACCAGACTTTATAGCAAGATTGATCTGAGATCCGGGTACCACCAGATACGGGTCAGGGAGGAAGATGTACAGAAGACAGCATTTCGGACTCGGTATGGACATTACGAGTTCTTAGTAATGCCGTTTGGTGTGACGAACGCCCCGGCTGTCTTTATGAGCTTGATGAATCGGGTGTTCCAACCCTATCTGGATCAATTCGTCATCGTATTTATTGACGATATACTCATCTACTCCAGGAGCGAGGAAGAGCACGTGAAACACTTGAGGACAGTGCTCCAGATCCTCAGAGATCACCAATTATATGCCAAGCTCAGCAAGTGTGAGTTTTGGTTGAGTAGAGTAGTATTTCTGGGACATGTCATATCCAGCAGTGGGATTTCTGTGGACCCCAGGAAGATTGAGGCTGTGATGGAGTGGGCTACACCCACTTCTGTACCCGAGATTCGGAGTTTCCTTGGTTTGGCTGGCTATTATCGACGCTTCGTCGAAGGATTTTTGAAGATTGCTAAGCCACTGACTCAGTTGACTCAGAAGGGGATACCGTTTTATTGGTCTGAGGCTTGTGAGCAGAGCTTCCAGGAACTGAAGCACCGGCTGACCACAGCACCTGTTTTGGTAATTCCCTCAGAGAATAAAAGGTTTGTTCTGTATACTGACGCGTCACTTCAGGGCTTGGGATGTGTATTGATGCAAGAGAAGCATGTGGTAGCTTATGCATCAAGGCAGTTGAAACCGCATGAGGCTAGGTACCCAGTCCACGATTTGGAGTTGGCGGCTATTATATTTGCCCTGAAGATTTGGAGGCATTATCTGTATGGTACCTCCTTCACCATTTATACAGATCATAAGAGCCTGAAATTCTTGTTTACTCAGGCGGAATTGAATATGCGTCAGAGGAGATGGATGGACCTACTTAAAGATTATGACTGTGAAATAGAGTACCATCCGGGGAAGGCCAATTTGACAGCAGACGCCTTGAGTCGGAAGGTGAGGAATACTGCTGTGGATGTCATGCATTTGTCGGCTATGATGACTTCTTGTTGCCATATGGGCTATGACTTCGATGTGGATGCATCACCGGTTAGGGTATCGACCTTATTAGCTGAACCAGATATCTATGAGAATCTCAGGAGAGCTCAGAGGACAGATGATGAGATTCAGAGATGGTCGTCATTGGCACTTCAAGGGCAGCCATCAAAGTTCAGAGTGGCTGAGGATGGTTCCTTGAGACTCGGTAACCGATGGGTAGTTCCAAATACGGCGGAGTTGCGTAGAGGAATCTTGGAACGGGCTCATAGTAGCCGATTTAGCATCCACCCAGGAGGAAGAAAAATGTATAAGGACTTATGTGATCAGTTCTGGTGGAAGCGGATGAAGCGTGATGTGATCGCTTATGTCAAGAGATGTTTGATCTGCTAGCAAGTTAAGGCAGAGAGGCAGAGACCCGGTGGCGAGCTAAGGAGCTTAGAGATACCGGAGTGGAAGTGGGAACACATATCTATGGACTTTGTGACCCACCTGCCGAGGACTACTTCGGGCTGTGATGCCATTTGGGTGGTCATTGACAGACTGACGAAGGTAGCTCACTTCATTCCATACTGTATGATGTACACATATTTGAGGATGGCTCAGTTGTATGTCCGGGACATAGTGAGACTACATGGGATTCCAGTATCTATTGTGTCAGACAGGGACCCACGGTTCACATCTCATTTCTGGGGAGGTCTTCAGTCAGCTTTGGGTACTGAGGTGAGATTGAGTACGGCATATCACCCCCAGACGGATGGGCAGACTGAGCGTACTATTCAGACGCTTGAGGACATGCTGCGAGCTTGTGTATTGGAGTTTGATGCTTCATGGCAAGATTCCTTGCCCTTGGTAGAATTTTCATACAACAACAGCTATCAGACGAGTATTCAGATGGCACCGTTTGAGGCTTTGTATGGTAGGCGTTGTAGGTCGCCATTGTACTGGGATGACTTGACCAGTAAAGCTGTGGGAGGACCCGAATTGATTCGGGAGATGGAGGATAAGGTAAAGGTTATCCGACAGAAAATGAAGGCAGCCCAAGACAGGCAGGCAGCCTATGCGAATAAACGACGGAGACCGTTAGAGTTTCAGACGGGAGACAGGGTCTTTTTGAAGATTTCACCTTTCAGAGGTGTGGTTCGGTTTGGCATGCGTGGTAAACTGTCTCCGAGATATGTGGGACCGTATGAGATTTTACAACGCATTGGTACCTTAGCTTACCGTTTGGCACTACCACCGTCGTTGTCTGGTATTCATGACGTGTTTCATGTATCTATGCTACGGAAATATGAGCCGCATCCGTCGCATGTATTGCAGCCTTCTCAGGTTCAGTTAGATTCTGATGTATCGTATGAGGAACGGCCAGTCAGAATTCTAGATAGGCTGATCGCAGGCTTCGGAACAAAGTGATACCTATGGTAAAGGTACAGTGGGATCGCAGGGGTGTCGAAGAGGCCACGTGGGAGACGGAGCAACATATGGTGCAGCACTACCCGGAATTATTCTCTGGTATGTGATTTATGTTAGTTTTGATTTGGGTAAGTGCATGCGATTTCGAGGGCGAAATCTTGTAAGTAGGGGAGTAATGTGATATCCCCGAAATAATTAATTGCATTTTGGACGTTAATTATGTTTATGCGATATTATGGTGATAATTAGATTATATGTTGGGACTAATTATCTTGGTACAATGCTTGTCACATGGTAGGAGTGACCCGGTAGAGCATTTCGGGGTGCATGTTGTACATGTGAGAAATCTTGGGTGTGCTTTTAAAATATCATGTTGAGGTATTTTCTATATCATGCTTGTGTCCCATATCATGGCATGAACCACTTGCATAACCCCTTTACATCACATCACCCTCCCCTTATCAGCTTTTGCCCAAAACCTCATCCATCCATCTTATCTCTTGCAAGAATACTTTCCATTTTCGTTTCTACATCTAAAGGAAAGGGGAAAACTTAGTGAAAGGGTTCATTTGGTGTTTTCTTGCTAGAAACTTGGAGCTCAAAGGGTAAGCTACCACCTTGGTTGAGTTTTGTTGAGTTTTGATTGGGTTTATAGCTTATTTTTGGGGATTTAAGGGTGGATCTTGGTCCAACATCTTGTTATGTTTGGAAGTTGCATTTTTAAGGTTGTTTTATAGCTTTAAGTTGAGCATGGTGGTTGTTCTTGGTTGTGCTTGTGCATAGGTGAGGTTGGAAGCTCATTTAAGGAAATTTCTCGCGTGAACAGGGCGTCTCGATCGATCGGAAAATGGGTCCGATCGATCGAGCAAGGCAGTGCCTGCCCAAGGCGAGGAATGAGCTTACCGATCGATCGAGATTTTGTCCCGATCGATCGGTGTGTGTGATCTCGATCGATCGAGATAAACTCTCGATCGATCGGCGGAGGCAGTACTTGGATGCCTGTATTCCTTCACTTGGCGATCGATCGGGACTTGGGGCCGATCGATCGGAAGGCTTATAAATTTGAATTTTAGGATTTTGTTCTAAATATTGATGTTTTTGGTAATGGTTCAATTATGGGTTTCTAATATGGATTCATGTGATTGTGTAGAACCATCCCAGGTAGCCACACAACAAAGGAGATAAAGTTCCACAATATCTCCACTTTTGGAACCAAGGTACGTAGTGAGACGTACGAGCATCGGATGGTAAAACGTATTTATTACGCTTTGTATTGATTATGCACTATGGTTGTGCACATGGAATTGATTACACATTGTGGTTGCATATGGGGTAATGTTTATACATCATGGATTGTATACATGATTGGTCATGCATTTTGGTTGCATGTATATATTGGGTGCATTGTTGCATGTGATTGTGAGTCAGGAATTATATTCCAATAATGATGAATACTTACCGCTAGTGGCGTAGCGATGTGAATACTTGCCGCTGTCATACCGTAGCGATGAGAGAATATTTGCCGCTAATATGAAGCGAAGAACACGACCGCTGTCATACTTATAGCGAGGGATATTAGTGCCGCTGGTATTGTCTTAAGCGAGGGGTATTTCCGCTGTCATGATAACGCGAGAGGTATTATGCCACTGATATGATCAGACTCGGGATTGAACACGGCATATATATGGGAATCGGTGCATGTCATGACATACATTGTTGATAATATAATCTACTGATTATGATTTGGTACAGGGATAATCCAAGGGAGCATTTTAAATGTGTTACATACAGGAAGTGAATCACATTTATAATTATGCATTTGAATTGTTGTCATATCGTTGTGTATATGATTTTATACATGCTCATGGTTTTGGGGTTGTTCCTAGTAGGTACTTTTGGGCGGAAGGGCTAAGGCGAGTTGGTGCAGTGAGCTAGTGCGGAGTGATCTTGTAGCAGGCACATTCTTTTGTATAGTATCTACTCTAGGAGTAGTGTAAAACTATAGGATTAACATTCATAGTTAAGAATGTAATTAATCCATTTTGGATCTTTATTTTGGCACTGTAATTTATTAGCTCAGAGCATCGACACAACCTTTATACTCTGTTTATGCATGGAAATTTTTAATTACGCCTTTAGTCCGCACTTAAGGAACTAGGGTCCTTACAGTTACTACCAGGGATGTCAGCCATTTCTCGTGCCCCATATAGGATGGCACCAGTGGAGCTAAGATAGTTGAAGGTTCAGTTGCAGGAGCTCCTTGATAAGGGTTACATACGCCCTAGCGTATCGCCCTGGGGTGCACCAGTCCTATTTGTTAAGAAGAAAGATGGTTCGATGCGTTTGTGTCATCGATTACAGACAACTGAACAAAGCTACAGTGAAGAATAAGTATCCACTTCCAAGGATCAATGATTTGTTTGACCAGTTGCAAGGTACGAGGCTCTACAGTAAGATCGATCTGAGGTTGGGGTACCATCAGATTCGAGTAAGGGAAGATGATGTTCAGAAGACAGCTTTCAGGACTAGATATGGGCACTATGAATTCCTAGTCATGCCTTTTGGGGTGACGAATGCCCCAGCTGTTTTTATGAGCCTGATGAACAGGGTGTTCCAACCGTATATGGATCAGTTCGTCATTGTGTTCATTGATGATATACTCATTACTCCCGGACTGAAGAGGAACACGTGAAGCACTTGAGGATGGTACTCCAGATCCTTAGGGATCATCAGTTATATGCAAAGCTCAGTAAGTGCGAGTTTTGGTTGAGCAGTGTGGTATTCTTGGGTCATGTTATATCTAGCAGCGTGATATCTGTAGATCCCAAGAAGGTTGAAGCTGTGATGGAGTGGGCTGCACCCACTTCTGTACCCGAGATACAGAGCTTCCTTGGCTTAGCAGGTTATTACCGACCTTTTTTCAAGGGATTCTCAAAGATCGCCAAGCCATTGACACAGCTGACTCAGAAGGGAGTCCCATTCTATTGGTCCGAAGCTTGTGAGGAAAGCTTCCAAGAATTGAAGTATCGTTTGACTACGACACCTGTGTTGGTGATTCCGTCTGAGAATAAGGGGTTCGCCTTGTATACGGATGCGTCACTGCAGGGTTTGGGCTGTGTGTTGATGCAAGATAAGCACGTGGTGGCTTATGCTTCGAGGCAGTTGAAGCCTCATGAGACAAGATACCCAGTCCACGATCTGGAACTGGCGGCCATTATATTTGCCTTGAAGATTTGGAGGCACTACTTATATGGTACTTCATTTACCATTTTTACGGACCATAAGAGCCTGAAGTTTCTATTCACTCAGGCTGAACTGAATATGCGTCAAAGAAGATGGATGGATTTGCTCAAGGATTATGACTGTGAGATTGAGTACCATCCTAGTAAAGCAAATTTGATAGCAGACGCCTTAAGTAGGAAGGTGAAGAGTACTGCTGAGGACGCTATGTGTTTATCCGCCATGATGACTTCTTATTGCCATCTGGGCTATGATTTCGATGTGGACACATCGCCGGTGCGAGTGTCGACCTTGTTGGCTGAGCCAGACATATTTGAGGCTATCAGGAAAGCCCAGAGGTCGGATGATGAGGTTCAGAGATGGTCATCAATAGTACTTCAAGGACAGCCATCAAAGTTCAGAGTGGCAGAAGATGATTCCTTGAGACTGGGCAACCGATGGGTAGTCCCAGATACACCAGAGTTGCGTAGAGGAATATTGGGGGAGGTCACAGTAGTCGGTTCAGTATCCACCCAGGATGTAGGGTCTTCCTACCTTAACATCATATTAATAGCGTATTATGAACTAAACATGTATTAGAGACATCTTAGAGTTCTGGTTGTTATGTGAGCTCAATGTAATTACAGGCCAAAATGAAACTTCAATAGTTAGTTAATTACATTCTCCAAAATGAATGTTAAGGCTAACAAAAATCCTGTATCTATCTTCTTATGCTCCTTAGCTCACCATCTCAACCCGACCCTTAGTCTCGATCCAAAAGTGTACCTACAGGAACAACCCATCGTGAGCATGTACATCGTTACTTAACATCATGAGTTACTGGCATATAAATAATGCATGGAAAAAATTGATAACATATACTTCCTGTTTAATAGTACTATCCTTCCTTGGTTTTCCCTGTGTCATAATTACGCATATCATCATTAGTTCAAGACATGAATGATTAACATCATATTTCGTATATAAGCTCACAACAATCCATGTTAATTAGAAATGGGACTATCCGGGTTCTATTATGACAGCGGCACGATTGGCCCCCTCGCTCGACATAACTCATCGTATGATACCCATCACTACGCCTTGATAGCGGATGTATCTCTTATTCAGCGGATGGTACCCATCGCTACACCTTGATAGCGGATGTACCCCATCGCTCAGCGGATGATACCCATCGTTACACCTTGATAGCGGATGTACCCCATCGCTCAGTTATGTGAGCGGCAAGACCTTCCTCGCTTGCCCATAATAGTCACCGGACATTCGACCATGCTAAGTAGCATAGTTAAACATGCGTCATCATCTTATAAGCATCATCATTAACATCATCATCTTAAACTTATTCATCATAATCATCATAATCATCATCATAAATATTTATGCAATTAATGCAAAGTCATAGTTTAGGAATATGTTACCGTTTGATGCCCGTACGTTTCTTACGTACCTTTTCAAAATGTGGTGAAATCGTAGTACTTTATCTTCTTGAAGTCGTGGGTCCTTGGGATGGTTCTACACAACCATACAATTCAATATTAGAAGCTAATCATAGTCCAATATTCAAAAATCCCACAAAATAATCAAAATACCCATTTTTGCATCTCGCGATCGATCGCCGCCCAGGCGCGATCGATCGCGAGATCACACTGGACGAGGGTGAAATTTTCCTTCTTCGGCGATCGATCGCCATACTTGGCGCGATCGATCGCCATCGTCACCGATCGATCGCCCGAAAGTGGCGATCGATCGCCAAAGGCTTCTGGAGCCTACTGCCTGCTCGCGATCGATCGCCAAAAATGGGCGATCGATCGCCAGCCTCTGTACTACGAAAAACTCCATTTTTGCACATTTAAACCTCACCAACCTCAACCATCATTTATACCAACAACTCAAAAAAATTAAAACACTCAAAACCTTCAACACACATCATAAAACCACTAAAAATCCAACATCCCACCAAGAATCACACTAACCCAAACAAACCCATTTTAAAACCCTTTTTAAAACCCTTCCAAAACTCAATCAACACTTCAAGAACATCAATAAGTGATATATAAACATCATAGGCACTAAATCTTACCAAGAAGTGCAAGAACAAAGTTTTTACAAGGATTTCTTCCCACCTTTAGGTCAAAAATCGAAAATGAGGGGAAGAGGGTTTTGGGAAAGTGATTTTGGGGATTTGAGTGTAAAATGTGAGGTGAGGTAAAAGTGGTGGGTTAAGTATTAAATTCTTACATTTAACTTGTACCCCAATAAATAACATGATGTATATAAAATACATTAACATGATAAGCATTTACAAAATGCAACCAACTTCATTAAACCCATATCATCCTCATAATTAAAATCAACATCCTTAAATCATGTTACTTCTTCATTTCCCACACATATCTTAATCATCGTAATAAATCATCATATAAGCATAATTAATATTCAGATTGCCATCAATTAATTTCGGGGCATCACATTACTCCCTTACTTATAAGATTTCGTCCTCGAAATCACATGCACTTACCCAAAAAGAAACTAAACATAAATCATACCAAAAAATAGTTCCGGGTAGTGCTGCACCATATGCCGTTCCGTCTCCCACGTAGCCTCCTCGACACCCCGGCGATCCCACTGAACTTTGACCATCGGTATAATCTTACTCCGTAACCTGCGATCTTCACGATCCAGAATTCTAACCGGTCGTTCAACATAGGATACATCTGAACTCAACTGAACCTCTGAAGGTTGCAATACATGAGACGGATCGGGTTCATAATTTCTCAACATGGAAACATGAAAGACATCATGAATACCGGATAAGGACGGTGGTAGCGCCAAACGGTAGGCCAAAGTACCGATGCGCTGCAATATTTCATACGGCCCCACATACCTCGGAGATAACTTTCCCCGCATACCAAAACGGACCACACCCCTGAAGGGTGAGATTTTCAAGAAAACCTTATCTCCTACTTGGAATTCTAGCGGTCGTCGCCGCTTATTGGAATAGGCCGCTTGCCTATCTTGGGCCGCTTTCATCTTTAAGCGTATCGTCTTGATCTTTTCTTCCATATCTTTAATCATATCCGGTCCTCCGACCGCCTTACTAGTCAAATCCTCCCAATACAGCGGTGATCTACATCGTCGTCCATAAAGTGCTTCAAAAGGAGCCATTTGAATGCTCGCCTGATAGCTGTTGTTATAGGAGAACTCCACCAGTGGCACTGAATCCTGCCACGGAGTATCAAACTCTAAAACGCATGCCCTTAACATATCCTCGAGCGTCTGTATGGTACGCTCTGTCTGACCGTCTGTCTGAGGGTGATAGGCTGTACTCAGTCTTACCTCCGTGCCCAAAGCTGTCTGGAGACCCTCCCAGAAATGGGAAGTGAACCTCGGGTCTCTGTCAGACACTATCGAGACTGGAATGCCATGCAATCTCACCACATCCCGCACATATAGTTGGGCCATCTTTAAATATGTGAAAGTCATATTGTAAGGGATGAAATGGCTACCTTCGTCAGCCTATCCACGATTACCCAGATCGCATCGAATCCAGAGGCCGACCTTGGCAAGTGGGTCACGAAGTCCATAGATATATGCTCCCACTTCCATTTAGGTACCTCTAAGCTCTTCAACTCACCACCAGGCCTCTGTCTTTCTGCCTTTACCTGCTGGCAGATTAGACACCTCTTAACAAAAGCAATTACTTCACGCTTCATGCGTCTCCACCAAAATTGACTACATAGGTCCTTGTACATCTTTCTTCCTCCTGGGTGGATACTGAACCGGCTACTGTGGGCACGGTGCAAGATTCCTTGGCGTAATTCTGGTGTCTTTGGTACCACCCAACGGTTGCCTAGTCTCAATGAACCATCCTCAGCAACTCGGAACTTTGATGGTTGCCCTTGGAGTACAATTGATGACCATCTCTGAATTTCATCGTCCGACTTCTGAGCTTTCCTAATAGCCTCAAATATGTCTGGCTCAGACAATAAGGTTGACACTCGCACTGGCGACGTGTCTACATCAAAATCATAGCCTAAATGGCAATAAGAAATCATCATAGCTGATAAGCTCATAGTATCCTCAGCGGTGCTCTTCACTTTTCGACTTAAGGCATCTGCTATCATATTTGCTTTACCCGGATGGTACTCTATTTCACAATCATAATCCTTGAGTAAGTCCATCCATCTTCTTTGCCTCATATTCAGTTCTGCTTGGGTGAATAAGAATTTCAAGCTCTTGTGGTCTGTAAAGATGGTAAACGTCGTACCATAGAGATAATGACGCCAAATCTTCAAGGCGAAAATGATGGCCGCCAGTTCCAGGTCATGGACTGGGTATCTGGTCTCATGAGGCTTCAGCTGCCTCGAAGCATAAGCCACCACATGCTTATCTTGCATCAACACACAACCCAAACCTTGCAATGATGCATCCGTGTACAAGGCAAACTTCTTATTCTCAGAAGGGATCACCAATACTGGTGCTGTCGTCAAACGACGCTTCAATTCTTGGAAGCTTTCCTCACAAGCTTCGGACCAAGAGAATGGTACTCCTTTCTGAGTTAGCTGTGTCAATGGCTTAGCAATCTTAGAGAATCCTTCGACGAAACGTCGGTAATAACCTGCTAAACCAAGGAAGCTCCGTATCTCGGGCACAGAAGTGGGTGCAGCCCACTCCATAACAGCTTCAATCTTTCTGGGATCCACAGATATCCCACTGCTAGATATAATGTGGCCCAAGAATACCACACTGTCCAACCAAAACTCGCACTTGCTAAGCTTTGCATATAATTGATGATCTCTAAGGATCTGAAGTACTGTCCTCAAGTGCTCAACATGTTCTTCTTCAGTCCGGGAGTAAATAAGTATATCATCAATGAAGACTATGACGAACTGGTCCAAATATGGCTGGAATACCCTGTTCATTAAACTCATGAAAACAGCTGGGGCATTCGTCACCCCAAAGGGCATAACTAAGAATTCATAGTGCCCATATCTGGTCCTGAAAGCTGTCTTCTGCACATCATCCTCCCTTACCCGAATCTGATGGTACCCCGACCTCAGAGCGATCTTACTGTAGAGTCTCGTACCCTGCAACTGATCAAATAAATCATCGATCCTCGGAAGTGGATACTTGTTCTTTACTCTGGCTTTGTTCAGTTGTCTGTAATCGATGCACAAACGCATCGAGCCATCTTTCTTCTTGACAAACAAAACTGGTGCACCCCAGGGCGATACGCTAGGGCGTATATAGCCCTTGTCAAGGAGTTCTTGCAACTGAACCTTTAACTCCTTTAGCTCTGTTGGTGCCATCCTGTACGGGGCACGAGAAATGGCTGACGTCCCCGGTAGCAATTCGATTCCAAACTCGACCTCTCCCGCCGGTGGGAATCCAGGAATCTCTTCAGGAAATACATCAGGAAATTCCGCCACTACGGGCACATCTTCAACCTTTAGTTCTTCCTTCTTTCCAGAAACATCAACAGCATAAATAAGATATCCTGTATGGCCTCGTTCCAATAAATGTGTCATCTTGACCGCGGATATCAACGGAATCCTTGAACGAGAACCATCCCCATAGAACGTCCATGAAACTCCCATATCAGATTTGAACCGCACTGTCCTCTGTCTGCAGTTCACAACTGCCTGATACCTATTCAGAACATCAATGCCCAGAATGCAGTCAAAGTCTGACATTCCCAGAACAATCAAATCTGACCTTAGTTCTTTATCCTCAAAATAAATGAGGCTATCATAGACAATCTGATCAGCAATCAAACTCCTTCCAGCGGGGGTCGAGACCATAAGTGGCGTGGGCGACGGAGAAGCGCATATGTGGTGCCTTTCCACAAAACTTGTCGACACAAAAGAGTGTGACGCACCTGTGTCGATCAATATAAAGGCAGGGTGCGTAAATAAAAGACACGTACCCGCTATGACCTCCTCCGGAGCCGCTGTAGCCTGTTCCCTTGTCAATGCATACACCTGTCCTTGAGGTGGCCCCGTAGGCTGACTTCCATATTGCCTCGGTATATATGGGGGCCTGTGTGGTGCTGCTCTGTCCGTAGACCTCCCAGTAGAATTCTGCTGCTTTCCCCTGTTGGGACATTGTCGAGCAAAGTGGCCTCTCTCGCCACAACCATAACATCCTACACAATTCTTCGTCAGATGTGGTTGCCCACAAAGAGAGCATTGAACCTCCCCAACACTGCCTCCTCGAGACTGTCCTCCTCTTGGTGGGGCGTCATTCCTGCGGTTTCCTCTCCATCGGTTATCGGGCCTCCTACCACTGAATCTTGACGCAGAAGTGTTCCCCCCAGACTTGAACCGATCACCCCTTGGCCTTAAATTGTCGGGAGTAGATCTCTGAGGGGGTGCTGGAGGTGGTACAGCATCAGGGTATGCACCTACCCCCAGTTCGGCTAACTCAGCCCGTGTAAGTGCATCGTCAAAGCAGGTAGGGCCATATGTAATCACCCTATCATAGAGTTCTGGCCTCAAGCCCTTCATAAAGTTCTTCATTTTTGCTTGAGTGTCGGCGGCGATATGAGGTACATATCTGAGTAGAGAACAGTAGTGGAGGGCATAATCTTACACCGGCATGGTACCTTGCTTCAACTTAGTAAACTCATCCTCTTTAGCTTGACGTGCAGCCGCTGAAAAGTATCGGGCCAGGAATCTAGTTCTAAACAGCTTCCAGTTTACCTCTTGACCCTGTGCCTCCTGTTCAATCACGGTGGTCCTCCACCACATCAGTGCTTTCTTGGCTAATTGGAACTCTGCTAGCCTTATCCATGCCATCTTTGCACACGGGGCTGCCACAAATATTTGTTCTATCCTTTCTAGCCATTCTTCGGCTCGCTCCCCTGTTTCAGTCCCTTCAAAAGTCGGGGGCCGATACGCTAGAAATTGAGTCAAACTCAACTCTCCCTGCAGTAGCTGTTGTTCGGACGGTTCTTCGCCTAGGGCTGGCGGGGGTAGGGGGTTCGTTCGCCCCGCACTAGCGTTCACACTTACCGTATCACCAATGTCGATATTTGCTGCCATACTGCAACACAAGGGTTAACAACAAGACCCAAAAGCAGTTCATATAAACATCGTTAGAAAGCCATAACATGTTATCATAACACCCATATACTTCATGTGTAACATAATATGTCAAAAGTAAGCGCCTAGCCAACCTACTGCTAAGGCTACCCTTCACTCATCCCCGGGTTATCTAACCACTGCTCTGATACCACTAATGTAGGGTCTTCCTACCTTAACATCATATTAATAGCGTATTATGAACTAAACATGTATTAGAGACATCTTAGAGTTCTGGTTGTTATGTGAGCTCAATGTAATTACAGGCCAAAATGAAACTTCAATAGTTAGTTAATTACATTCCCCAAAATGAATGTTAAGGCTAACAAAAATCCTGTATCTATCTTCTTATGCTCCTTAGCTCACCATCTCAACCCGACCCTTAGTCTCGATCCAAAAGTGTACCTACAGGAACAACCCATCGTGAGCATGTACATCGTTACTTAACATCATGAGTTACTGGCATATAAATAATGCATGGAAATAATTGATAACATATACTTCCTGTTTAATAGTACTATCCTTCCTTGGTTGTCCCTGTGTCATAATTACGCATATCATCATTAGTTCAAGACATGAATGATTAACATCATATTTCGTATATAAGCTCACAACAATCCATGTTAATTAGAAATGGGACTATCCGGGTTCTATTATGACAGCGGCACGATTGGCCCCCTCGCTCGACATAACTCATCGTATGATACCCATCGCTACGCCTTGATAGCGGATGTATCTCTTATTCAGCGGATGATACCCATCGCTACACCTTGATAGCGGATGTACCCCATCGCTCAGCGGATGATACCCATCGCTACACCTTGATAGCGGATTTACCCCATCGCTCAGTTATGTGAGCGGCAAGACCTTCCTCGCTTGCCCATAATAGTCACCGGACATTCGACCATTCTAAGTAGCATAGTTAAACATGCGTCATCATCTTATAAGCTTCATCATTAACATCATCATCTTAAACTTATTCATCATAATCATCATAATCATCATCATAAATATTTATGCAATTAATGCAAAGTCATAGTTTAGGAATATGTTACCGTTTGATGCCCGTACGTTTCTTACGTACCTTTTCAAAATGTGGTGAAATCGTAGTACTTTATCTTCTTGAAGTCGTGGGTCCTTGGGATGGTTCTACACAACCATACAATTCAATATTAGAAGCTAATCATGGTCCAATATTCAAAAATCCCACAAAATAATCAAAATACCCATTTTTGCATCTCGCGATCGATCGCCGCCCAGGCGCGATCGATCGCGAGATCACACTGGACGAGGGTGAAATTTTCCTTCTTCGGCGATCGATCGCCATACTTGGCGCGATCGATCGCCATCGTCACCGATCGATCGCCTGAAAGTGGCGATCGATCGCCCGAAAGTGGCGATCGATCGCCAAAGGCTTCTGGAGCCTACTGCCTGCTCGCGATCGATCGCCAAAAACGGGCGATCGATCGCCAGCCTCTGTACTACGAAAAACTCCATTTTTGCACATTTAAACCTCACCAACCTCAACCATCATTTATACCAACAACTCATAAACATTAAAACACTCAAAACCTTCAACACACATCATAAAACCACTAAAAATCCAACATCCCACCAAGAATCACACTAACCCAAACAAACCCATTTTAAAACCCTTTTTAAAACCCTTCCAAAACTCAATCAACACTTCAAGAACATCAATAAGTGATATATAAACATCATAGGCACTAAATCTTACCAAGAAGTGCAAGAACAAAGCTTTTACAAGGATTTCTTCCCACCTTTAGGTCAAAAATCGAAAATGAGGGGAAGAGGGTTTTGGGAAAGTGATTTTGGGGGTTTGAGTGTAAAAGGTGAGGTGAGGTAAAAGTGGTGGGTTAAGTATTAAATTCTTACATTTAACTTGTACCCCAATAAATAACATGATGTATATAAAATACATTAACATGATAAGCATTTACAAAATGCAACCAACTTCATTAAACCCATATCATCCTCATAATTAAAATCAACATCCTTAAATCATGTTACTTCTTCATTTCCCACACATATCTTAATCATCGTAATAAATCATCATATAAGCATAATTAATATTCAGATTGCCATCAATTAATTTCGGGGCATCACACAGGAGGAAGGAAGATGTAGAAGGACCTATGCGGTCAATTCTGGTGGAGACGCATGAAGCGTGATGTGATCACTTTTGTTAAAAGATATTTGATCTGCCAGCAGGTAAAGGCAGAGAGACAGAGGCCTGGTGGCGAGCTGAAGAGCTTAAAGGTACCTTAATGGAAGTGGGAGCATATCTCTATGGACTTTGTGACCCACTTGCCAAGACGGCCTCAGGATTTGATGCGATCTGGGTGATCGTGGATAGGCTGACGAAGGTAGCTCATTTCATCCCCTACTGTATGACTTTCACATACCTAAAGATGGCCCAATTATATGTACGGGATGTGGTGAGGTTACATGGGATTCCAGTCTTGATTGTGTCTGACAGAGACCCAAGGTTTACTTCACATTTCTGGGAGGGTCTCCAGACAGCTTTGGGCACGGAAGTGAGACTGAGTACAGCTTACCACCCTCAGACAGACGGCCAGACGGAGCGTACCATTCAGACGCTCGAAGACATGTTGAGGGCATGTGTATTGGAGTTTGATACTCCGTGGCAAGATTCATTGCCACTGGTAGAGTTCTCTTACAATAACAGCTATCAGGCGAGCATTCAAATGGCCCCTTTCAAGCTCTTTACGGACGACGATGTAGTTCACCGCTGTATTGGGAGGACTTGACTAGTAAAGCGTTCAGAGGACCGGATATGATTAAGGATATGGAAGAAAAGATTAAGATGATACGCCAAAAGATGAAAGCAGCTCAGGATAGGCAAGCAGCCTATGCCCATAAGCGACGACGATCGTTAGAATTTCAAGTGGGAGACAAGGTCTTCTTGAAAATCTCACCCTTCAGGGGTGTAGTTCGTTTTGGTATGCAGGGGAAGTTATCTCCGAGGTATGTTGGGCCGTATGAGGTATTGCAGCGTATCGGTACATTGGCCTACCGTTTGGCTCTACCGCCGTCTTTATCTGATATTCATGATGTTTTCCACGTCTCTATGTTACGGAAGTATGAGCCAGACCCGTCTCATGTATTACAGCCTACTGAAGTACAGTTAGATTCAGATGTATCCTACGTAGAACGATCGGTCAGAATTCTGGATCGTGAGGATCGTAGATTACGAAGCAAAGTTATACCGATGGTTAAAGTTCAGTGGGATCGGCGGGGTGTCGAGGAGGCTACGTGGGAGACGGAACGGCATATGATGCAGCATTACCCGGAACTATTTTCTGGTATGATTTACGTTTAGTTTTGTTTTGGGTAAGTGCATGCGATTTCGAGGACGAAATCTTATAAGTAGGGGAGTATTGTGATGCCCCGAAATTAATTAATTACAATCTGGGCATTAATTATGTTTATATGATGAATTATGTGGATAATTGATTTATGTGTTAAAATTTATTATCATGTTGAAATGCTTAGTCACATGGTAGGTGTGACCGGGGGTTGCATTTCAGGGTACGTGTTATGCATGTTGGATAATGAAATGTTAACATGATTTATTTGTTTTGGATGTTAATTATGAGGAGGGTATGATTTTAGTGGAAGTTTAATGCATTCTTGTAAATGCTTTTAAAAATACCATGTTGGGGTATTTTATTCATCATGTTAATTAATGGGTACAAGTTTAATTGAATCAACCCATATACCCCCCACTATACCTTTTCCCTTCACTTTACCAATCATTCTTAAAATCCCCAAAACACTTCCACAACCCTAACCTCACCCCATTTTCGAAATCCTTCAAATGAGGAAGAAGGAAGCTCCACAAAACCTTTGTTTTTAAGATCTTTGTTAAGATTTGGAGTCTTCAAGAGGTATGGAACCCTTTCCTAAAGTTTTTATGATGTTTGGTTTTGGAATGGGATGATTTTGAAGTGATTTATGTGGGTTTGTTTTGAGTATGTGTTGTATGTGGTTGGGGTATGGTTTTATGAGGTTTTTGTGGTGATAAGTTGTTGGGATGTCTTTGGTTTAAGATGTATTGGTTTATTTGGTAGTTTTGTGCCAAAAAAGTGGAGTTTACCCGAAAATGTCGCAGCGACCGATCGATCGGTAGCAGGGCAACGATCGATCGGTGCAAGTGCGTAGCGAGGGGTGAAATTTCTTTACTTACCGATCGATCGGTGAAGTGACCGATCGATCGGTGGATGGCTAACGATCGATCGGTATCTTGGACCGATCGATCGGTGAAAGGCCGTAGCTTTAATTGAATTTGTGAACAGTTACCGATCGATCGGTAAGGGTGACCGATCGATCGGTAGAGCGATTTTGCTGAAAATTATTTTCTTGGCATAATTGATGGAATTTTTGGATATTGGACTATATTTAGCTTCTAATATCGATTTGTATGGTTATGTAGAACCATCCCAGGTACCCACAACATCAAGGAGACAAAGTTCTCCAACTTCTCCACTTTTGGAATTAAGGTACGTAAGAAACGTACGGGCATCGGACGGTAACACATTCTTATACTATGACTACGCAATAATTGTATAAGTATTTACGATGTTTATGATGATGATAATGATAAGTAAGTTTATGATAATGTCTATGAAGTGATGATGTTTATATGTTGTTTATATAATGATGCGATGTTTATGATATGGTAAGATGCCATATGATAGGGTAAGATGCCCACGTGGTAAGATGCCACACGATGTTTATGATATGGTATGATGCCATACGATAGGGTAAGATGCCCACGTGGTAAGATGCCACGCGATGTTTATGATATGGTAAGATGCCATACGATAGGGTAAGATGCCCACGTGGTAAGATGCCACACGATGTTTATGATATGGTAAGATGCCATACGATAGGGTAAGATGCCCATTTGCATGACTATGAAACAGAGACAACTAAGTGTGTTAATACGATTAACCAGGAAGTATATGTTACGATTATTTTCATGCATTTATTTATAAGCCATTACCTTATGATGTTAAGTAATGATGTACATGCTCATGATGGGTTGTTCCTGTAGGTACACTTTTGGACTGAAGGGCCTAGGGTCGGGTTGAGGCAGTGAGCTATAAGGAGCAAGATGAATATAGGATTCAGGATTTTGATAGTCTCTACTCTAGGAGTAGTGTAAATCTATAGCTTTAACATTCATTATTGAGAATGTAATTAATTAGCTTTTGAAATTTTATTTTGGCCTGTAATCTTATTAGCTCAAAGCTACAACCGGAACCCTAAGATGTTATGAATGCATGTTTAGTCCATAATACGTGTATAAGATGATGTTAGCCAGGTATTGTTGCAGTACTTTGGTGTGCTTGTGTTAGCCTTTATGCTGCTCATTGGATTCGAGCTGGGTGAATCGTATGGTGATACGATGAGGGTTATGATAGACTCTTGTAGTCTCTATGTGGCATGGTGATTGAGGTAGGGAATACCTCACGAGGACGTTTATACGTCAAATGTTTCGAGTGACTTGTACCGGGACAACTCAATTTGGTTGGGAATACCAACGTGAGTATCAACACGTTGTTATTAGCTCTGGTTGAGCATCCTTGCATATGGCATGCAATGGGAGTCACAATGGTTTGTGAGATATAGTTAGTGGGTGACATTACTATATTGATTCTATCTCTTGGAGAGATTTGGATTGTGCTGTCATAGAGACAGCTGGTATTGATTGAGGGTTGATTGTGAATCAACCGGGGTAAGCCCTACTAGTGTTGGACTAAGTGTTGGCTTCGTACTTCCGGTGAGACGTTCGAGGAGACGTCTCCGGGGAAATGCTCGGTTTTGGGGAGTACTATGATATTAGTACAGAGCATCTTTAGGTTGAGTATACATGGAGTATACGGGTTTCAGATGGGTAATAGTTGCAGGGATGCGTTATTCTGAATCAGTCATCTTTGGTTGGTTCCGGGATATGTTTTGATATAAATATATCCAGGTTGTCCGAACGGTAGTTCGAAGTTGGAGGGTCATGAGTTCATGACATTTTCCTTGTGAGGAAGGCGGTATTATTATACCTATTAGTTGAGTCTTATGGGAGATTCGTTGTTTTGGTTCGTGTGGTGTTGATGTTGAAATCACACCCTTTGGTTTTGTTTAACAACCATCATTCTCCGTGGGGTGAGAATAATCAAGGGTTGACAGTTGGTTTTGGGACTTGGGTATGACTGGAGATACCCGAGTCTATTGCTTTGAGTATGCATGTTGTGTTGGTGCATGGGCATGTATACCGTGTGTGTATACGAATGCCAACTTTACTTTGTTCCTTGTTGAACGTCGGATTTTTTTTATGCTTGGATGAATGAATCCCCGGTGAGATTGTGG
Organism: Haberlea rhodopensis; assembly: GCA_907163345.1. Lineage (NCBI taxonomy): Eukaryota > Viridiplantae > Streptophyta > Magnoliopsida > Lamiales > Gesneriaceae > Haberlea > Haberlea rhodopensis. Next base: position 752,894 of record CAJQUN010000279.1, read on the forward strand.
CACCATGAGATTGGTAATCTCGATGGCACGATATATTCTGAGGGATAATCGTGAAGTCCAGTTGACTTCCCCTGAGGAGGGATTGTCGTGTTTTGGGACCATGGTAATCCTTGCTGATTAATTCGATAGCTTCCTTGTTTTAGGATTGTTGAATCCCAGGATAGACGAGGGATGGCCAGGATTCGGATTTGTTTAGTGTCGTGGTTGACACGTGTGGCGGGAATGCAATTGATTGTCTTGCATGACCTCTGTGGAACTTGAGAATTTGTGGAGTCTTGATGGTGTGTCAGGACAAGATATGATCTCTTGGAACACCCCGGTGTAAACATCTTCTGAGATGTGCTTTGTGTGGATCAGTGACCATGGATTGCCCGACCTGTGTTGCAAGCGGTGCAACTACTCCTTTGAAGGAGATGGGGGTGGAAAGCAGGAACCGGGTTTCCTGTGAGTATATTGTCGTATGCTAGTAGTCCTCATCATAACGACGTGTGTTAAGCATCGTGGGCAAGTGATGGAGATATCATGGGGAGATATCTATGTCAGAACCAATGAAGATTTGGTTGATTTGCAGTCGTGGTAGACTTACTTCTGGGATGACTCGCATCGAGGTATGTTATTATCCCTTGGATTTTGTGTTGGTTTTGGCGTTTGCTTTATTTTAAAGCTTGGTGCGAGGAGGGTGTCCTCGCGGTTGTTAATTCGATTCTGATGTGGTCCAGAGTCAGGGTTGAGGTTTTGTTTGGTTGTGTAGTCCTGGTGTTTCATGAAGTACACCGGTGCAAATTTCGAGGATGAAATTTTATTAGTGGGGGATAATTGTGATGTCCGGAAATTACTGGTGTTAATCCCGGTGTGGCAATAATCCTTAATGGATTTTATTTTTGGCAATTAGGAATTAATTACGGTTTTGGGTCTCCCGAGGTTGTTAAATCGGGCATTTGGGATCGTTGGATCCAAAGGTTGAGATTGTATTCTCATTTTGGTGGAAAACCTATGAGTTGGGTTTTTGGGGGGGGGACTTGGAGTCCGGGGTGCTTTATGTTGGGGCTGGTAGGTGGATTTGATGTTGGAGAGAGAGTTTTTGAAAACAGCTGATGTTTAATGAATCATGATGTATTTGTGGAGGTATTGGTATTTCGGAGCATTTTGCTATATATACCAAATGGACTCGGGATTTCATCATTCGGAATCCATTTCCTCTCCCTCTCCCCTCTCCTGCGATAACCCATCCCCAAACCCTTTTCCCCTTCCTCCTTCAAGGAAAGTCGACGGAGGCTCGATTTAGGAGCCGGATTCTTCAAAGATAAGTTGGTACTCTCCTTCCCTTCGCTTTTATCTTCGTCTGGATTGTGTTTTTGTTGTTTTTGGTTGAGTTTTGGGTTTAGTTTGGTTTGGGTGATTTTGTTGAAAATCATAAAATCTTTTGGGTTTGTTTTATTTTGGGTTGAGCACCCTTGTTGGAGGTCCTTGTGTGTGGATTTGTTGTGGTTTTGAGTTGGGTGGAGTTTGTTGGGATATGCCCTAATACAAGTCATTGGATGATTGTTTGGACGTACAATGTTTATGATTTTATGAATGGCAATTCATTATTATATATTATTCGTTTAACTGTGCAATGTGAATTAATATATATGTTAATGTCCTTAGAATAATATTGTATTATTCTTAAACATTGTCCCTAGTCAAGTATTATCATGAATAGGGATAATGATAATACGTAGAGACTAGTATGTGTTGATTGATGAATTGTTCATTGATATGAGATATCAAATCAACACATGGGTACATGTTAGAGAACGATGTACTGGACAGACCCACCATGAGAATGCTACATGGATAGTTATATGAGTGTCATAAGCAATTCTCATAGTGATAATAATGTATGTAATCCTTACGACTTGTGATCATCAGAGATCCCAACATAAGGAGTTATGTATCTTGATATTGTCAAACGTTACCCGTAACAGGGTAAACTATAAAGGAGACTATTGGATACACTACGAATTATGTAGAGGGATGTTGACTGATCGAGATAGGATTTGTCCTTCCTATATAACAGGAGATGTGTTTGGCCCTTGATCAAGTGAGAACTAAAATGCATGGCCATGCTCGAATGAGTCGATATGAGATATCGAGCTTATTCGTTTATTCTAGTTCTACTTGGGGATCAAGAAATAAAGATTGAATATACGAGGCGAGTATGACTATTCCATGACTCGTATTCAATCTAAACACAAAGGACAAAGGGATTAAGTTACATGGTTAATATTATCACAAGTTCTAAAGGTTATGTCGAGTCATTGACATTCTTGTAATTTGGGTAGCCTTGATGTGTTGCTAGACACCGCTCTTTGCTTGTAACGTAAAATGAGATTTTATGTCACTGCCAACATTACAAGATCCTATCGGGTCGCACAAAAGATTAAATCGAGAAGGGAAATTAAATTCATGGGATGAATTAAATAATTAAGAGAAGTCTTAATTAATAATTATAAGGATTAAATTATTAATAATGGGCTTGAGCCCATGAGGCTTTATGAAAGCTTTTAATTAAATCCTATATAATGATATACAAGGTTATGATTAAAGGGTGAATCATACAATTAAATCATCTGATAACCTAGCCACAAAAAGATTGGAGCTCTCGGCCACCATTAAGAATCGTGACCTCCAAGCCGCCGCCTTTGGTCCTTTCTTTTTCCCGGCCATCTTCATACGATTGAGAATCGTGTGTGGTGTTTTTGTTCCGGTTTAAGAACGAGTCTAGCAACTTGTTCTTAAATCCCCTTTCGATTTAATCGTGTGGATACCGTAGAGGCAAGACCTTGGAGGTGTTTCTTGTGACTCGGAGTTCGTTGGATGTGCTGCTTCGTGCAATCTGCTCAAACACGCTACAAGGGTGAGACTTTTGTAAATCCTTTATCCGATATGAACCCCTATGTATAGATCCGGTGTTTAGTATTCCATAAATTTTTATATTCCGCTACGTACTATGCTTGATGGATTACTTACAGTGGTATCAGAGCCGTGTACAAGGCTCATATCGGATTTATGTGGTTAAATTATTTTAATCATATTAGGATAATATTGCATGCTATAAAAACTGTATATAATCATATATGATATGATTAAGAGTTTGTGAAAATCATCGTAAAATTGTATTTGATATAATTGGCGAATAATTGTATACGATACACGAATGCGCAAAATCGAATGAACTACATGATGTTTCGGCCACCACCTAGTACACATGACCCACGGCTTAGCCACGTGAGGGCTAGGGTTTTTCGAACCCTTGGCTCGAGATGGCCTAGTCGTTGTGGCTCATGTTCGTGCATGGAGGTGTCGAGACATGGTTAGAGTTTTGAACTCTTTTGGCTCGATAAAGTCGATGGTTCGGACCATGGTTCTCGGAATCATACGGTTTGGCGGCTACACCACATGAGGGCTAGGGTTTTTTGAACCCTTGGCTCGAGATGGTTGAGCCACCACCGTCATGAACCGTGCATGGTTGGACCGTGGCTTGTGGCTCATGAATTCCGGAGTTTCGAACAAGTTGGCTCGATAGAAACCAAGATGGTGCAAGGCGGCTAGGGTTTGGAACCCTAGCGGCGCCGCACCCAAGCCAACGGCTCGGACCAAGTCGTGGGCTAGGGTTTCGAACCCTAGGCCCATGATTGGTCCAGCCGTGGTCCATGATGGTTCGAACCATGATGATTCTTGGTTTAGTCGTTTTAGTTCGTGGCATGTGATGTCCCGAGCGTACGATAATTTTTCAAAATTCTATTTTACAGTTTTAATTAGAATTAAATTTAAAATGTTTAGAATTTAATTAATTAAATGTTAAAGCATACTTTATGTGTTGTTTGAGCATGGTGCATGGTTATAGCCCTTTGACCTATTAGATAGGATTTGTGAATGTTTGTAATTTTTAATACGATCTGCGTGTCGTGCCTTCTTTATTTTGTTCTAAATGTTATCACTCCCCTATGTTCCCCTCGAATGTGAATCGAGGAATTCTATATCTTGTAAACAGTATAGTTTATTTGTTGATGGTGATCAATGAAGATGGAGCATGATGCCGGGATGAGGAGGCCATTCACTAACAGGAGCCAATGGAAGAAGCTTGTGAAGTTACCTTAGGTTGACTCTTAGGATTTTCTCATTGGCTTGAGAAAATCGCTAGTAGGGGCTATAACCATGTCACGTTTTAATTATGTATGTTGATGCATGATTTATCTTATGTTTTAGATTGATAATTGTATTACACATATATGTAGATATGTATACACCTATATGTAGTGGACATATTTTAAATTATCAAACTAATCATGAGATCAATAAATCCCTCTAAAATATTAAGTTTTAGATGCCTTCCAAAATTAAAAGTACTCGTCAAAAACTTCGATTGTACATGTGTGGGTTTGCCAAAGCAAAGCACCGTGGCAATCTTAGTAAGGCGCGAAAGGATAAAAGTGATATCCGTTATACTTTAAATTGGGTACGACTTAACTAGGTTATCTCAATAGGATTGGGAACCTAGAGGCATGGGTTGGATAATAATTCATTTGATGAGTTGAACAAAGCGTTGTTCGTCCAACTATCCAAGAATTGTAATTGACAAAGTGTTGTCTACCTAAATAACCGAGTCTTGGGCGATTAGCTAAAGCTAACTCTGTGAGACCCCGATATCTCAATATACTAATAGGTGCGATTAAGAGAACTAAACATTCATATGAATAAATCAGAGTAAAGAGTCATGTTGATTTTCCTGAGCTTAAGGAATACAGTAGCAAAAGTTTCAAAAGGGATTCACAATATTCCTACAAAAGGTGCTACATTATAGTCTTATTCTACCACAAGTAGAAGCTATATAAAATTTTCTCAAATCTTGTAGCTAATCCCGTAACTCTCCTTATAGCTCAGCTTCTCAACCCCGACCCTGGTTCTCAACATCAAAAGCACCTACAAAGACAACCCCCAACACATGAGCATATCACAATTCATATTCAACATAATATGAAAATAAGGCGTAAATGCACAATCATAAAATACAAATCACTTCCTGTATTTCCATCTCATTTACAATGCCCACTGGTTGTCCCTGTACCATGATTCATAATATAACACATTACATGAATGTATGGTTTCACAAATGAATGTCATGACATTTTCCTCTTTTTCTTGAGTCAGTCATCATCGGTTATTTTAATACTTCTCCGCTTTTATAATCTCAAAACAAGCGGTATCTCATCCTCGCTTCTTTATACTAGCGGTATCTCATCCTCGCTCAGTATAGTATATACCCGCCTCCATGTGCAAGCGAGCCTCCCCCCTCCCGCTCCACATTTTTAGCGGTAAAGCGTAAGCATTAACACCTTAACCGTGATCGCCCTGACTCGTGGAATACATCTCTTTATCCCACATCACAATATGCAACAACAATGCATAATATGCAACAACAATGCATAATAACATGTATCAACTCAATAATGCATCACATTGCATTCATCATGCAGACAAAACATAAATACATGTTACCGTTGGGATGCCCGTACGTCGCTTACGTACCTTTCCAAAAAGTAGTGTGTGGTGGGACTCTATCCCCTGCGTTGTGTAGCCGTCTGTGAAGGCTCTACACCAGTGTACAACACAATATTAGATGCCAATATATGATCCCAAATCAAAAATCCAACAAAAAAACAATATTTCAAGATTTTGCTTCTGGCGATCGATCGCTACCCCTTGGCGATCGATCGCCAAACTCCACTGTCCCATGGCGATCGATCGCGCCTTTCATGGCGATCGATCGCGTGGCTTTGATTTTGGCTACTGGACCTCGGCGATCGATCGCGCCATTTGTGGCGATCGATCGCCACCTGGTCTGTGCGCGATAATTTTTCCAGCATGTTCAACACCGATAATCACACCTTTCCTTCTAACATGTAAGACATACAACATGCCAATACTAACATGCTAGTATTTAAAACACATTACTCTGAGTGTATTTACATCAAGATTGTACCCCAACCACAAACCCACATGCATTAAAATCACCCATGAACATCAGTACTCATTCAACATTTTCTGAAAACAGGGCATTGTCTTCCTGCCCAGATTTTTGAGTACACACTTTCAAGCAACGAAATCTACCACATAAGTCATGCAATTTGCTCGAATAAAAATGTTAAGGGTTTCATCAAACTACCATGCATATTTTCACATCGAAGGTTCATTCAAAAACCCTTCTAACATGCATATTACCACCCCTTCAATATCACTCCCAGATCACATATTTCCAGAAAAACAGGGGAAAATATCTACCCAGATTTTCGAACACCATACTTTACATGCTTAAATCTACCACATAAAACATGTAATGTGCTCAAGGAAAAATACTGGAAGCTTCATAAACACACCATAAATGAACATGAATCGAAGGTTTAACAAAACCTAACCTAACATGCCATTTTTCACACTAAACAAAGTATGAACTCAACAACAAAAACTTCAAACCCAGAAATGGTTCCTCACCCCTTTTGGCTCCGATTTTTGCAAGCTTTCCAAGCAAGAAAAATGGTGGATCTCCTCTTGTTTTCCCTTACCAGATGTTGGACGAAAAAGTTGGAGAGAATGGAGTGGTTTCAGCTATGACAAGGTGGAGTGGGAGATGAGGAAAGAGGTATGGGCAAGCTGCAGCTGGCAGCAGGGTATGGGTCAAGGGGGGTGGTTTGTGGTGGGTTTATGTGATGTGTTATGTTTTGGTCCCGGTATTTCGCACGATGTATTAAAATATCCTCACATGATATTTTATAGTATTTTCTCATTAAAATACTTCAATTCTTATTTAAAATATACTTTACCAAAACGATTAACACACACCCCAAATTAAACATGCCACAATCCCCTTTAAGCCACAATCCCCAAAATCCCAACATGTAACACATGCACCCTTACATGCATCTCCCAATATTATTAATTCATCACAAGAATTAGTACCATAAATTTCACAACAATGATTAATGTTTAAATAACACATAATCATTTCGGGGATATCACAATACTCCCCTACTTATAGGATTTCGCCCTCGAAATCAGCATGCACTTACCCAAAATAAAATGAAACGTAAATCACATACCAGAAAACAGTTCTGGGTAGTGCTGCACCATGTGTTGCTCCGTCTCCCACGTGGCCTCCTCGACACCCCTACGATCCCACTGAACTTTGACCATAGGTATAACTTTGTTTCTCAGTCTGCGATCTGCCCTATCCAAAATCCTGATAGGCCGCTCCACATAGGAAACATCGGACTCAATCTGAACCTCAGAAGGCTGTAACACATGTGAAGGATCCGGCTCATACTTCCTCAGCATAGACACATGGAATACATCGTGTATACCCGACAGAGAAGGCGGTAAGGCCAAACGGTACGCCAGAGTACCCACACGCTGTAAGATCTCATACGGCCCCACGTATCTAGGAGACAACTTCCCCCGCATACCAAACCGTACCACACCCCTGAAGGGTGAGATCTTCAGAAAAACTCTGTCGCCCAACTGAAACTCCAACGGTCTCCGCCGCTGATTGGCATATGCTGCCTGTCTATCCTGAGCTGCCTTCATCTTTCGTCTGATAACCTTAACTTTCTCTTCCATTTCCTGAACCAACTCTGGTCCTCCAACCGACTTACGGTCCAAGTCATCCCAACACAAGGGTGACCTACAACGCCTACCATAGAGGGCCTCGAAAGGAGCCATCTGTATACTTGCCTGGTAGCTGTTGTTGTAAGAGAACTCTACCAAGGCTATCAAGTCCTGCCATGATATGTCGAACTCTAACACACAAGCTCTCAACATATCCTCGAGCGTCTGTATCGTACGCTCAGTCTGTCCGTCTGTCTGAGGGTGATAGGCTGTGCTCAGCCTCAACTCCGTACCTAGAGCTTTCTGCAGACCTTCCCAAAAGTGAGATGTGAACCGTGGATCTCGATCAGACACTATCGAAACAGGAATCCCGTGTAGTCTCACTATATCTCTGACATATAACTGTGCCATCCTCAAGTGCGTATATGTCATACAGTAAGGAATGAAATGAGCCACTTTAGTCAATCTGTCCACGACTACCCAGATGGCATCAAAACCCGAAACAGTCCTCGGTAAGTGGGTCACGAAGTCCATCGACACGTGCTGCCACTTCCACTCGGGTATCTCCAAACTCCTTAGTTCACCTCCAGGCCTCTGCCTCTCAGCCTTCACCTGTTGACAAATCAAACAGCGCTTGACAAATGAGGTGACATCTTGTTTCATACGCCTCCACCAGAACTGGTTGCGTAGATCCTTATACATCTTCTTCCCGCCTGGGTGAACACTCATCCTACTGCAATGAGCTCGCTGTAAGATACCCTGGCGCAACTCGGGTGTATCTGGAACCACCCATCTGTCGCCAAGTCGCAAAGAACCGTCCTCAGCCACTCTGAATCTCGATGGCTGATCTGAATGGACCACTGACATCCATCTCTGAATCTCTGCATCGGTCCCCTGAGCCTTCCTGATGTGATCATAAATAACCGGCTCAGCTAGCAAGGTCAAAACCTGTACTGGTGAAGTAGACACATCGTAATCGAATCCCAAATGGCAGTAGGAGCCCAACATAGCCGATAGGTACATGGCATCCTCTGCTGTGCTCCTCACCTTCCGACTCAAAGCGTCGGCTGTCAAATTCGCTTTCCCGGGATGGTATAGGATTTCACAATCATAATCCTTCAATAGATCCATCCATCTCCTCTGTCTCATGTTCAGTTCAGCCTGTGTAAACAAGAACTTCAGGCTCTTGTGATCAGTGAAGATGGTGAATGAGGTACCGTATAAGTAGTGTCGCCATATCTTCAAGGCGAAAACTATAGCTGCCAACTCCAAATCATGGACTGGATACCTCGTCTCATGTGGCTTCAACTGTCTCGAAGCATAAGCCACAACATGTCTGTCCTGCATCAGTACGCATCCTAAGCCCTGTAGCGATGCGTCGGTATAAAGGACAAATCCTTTGTTCTCCTTGGGAATCACAAGAACTGGTGCAGTAGTCAGTCTGTGTTTCAATTCCCGGAAACTCTGCTCACAAGCCTCTGACCAACAAAAAGAGACTCCCTTCTGAGTCAGCTGTGTAAGTGGTTTGGCGATCTTTGAGAAACCCTCGACGAAACGTCGATAATAGCCAGCCAACCCAAGAAAACTCCGAATCTCACTGACTGAAGTAGGGGTAGACCAATCCATAACTGCCTCTATCTTCCTCGGGTCTACTGATATCCCTTCTCGTGATATAATATGGCCCAAGAATGCAACACTGCTCAGCCAAAACTCACACTTGCTGAGTTTAGCGTACAACTGATGATCTCTGAGGATCTGGAGCACTATCCTCAGATGATTGGCATGATCCTCCTCACTCCTTGAATAGACGAGGATGTCATCAATGAATACGATCACAAACTGATCGAGGTACTCCTGAAATACTCTGTTCATCAGGCTCATAAAAACTGCAGGTGCATTTGTTACACCGAAAGGCATCACCAAGAACTCATAGTGTCCGTATCGAGTTCTAAAAGCCGTCTTTTGAACATCACCAGCTCTAACCCGCACCTGATGATAGCCTGACCTCAAGTCTATCTTAGAGTACACCTCTGTACCCTGAAGCTGGTCGAACAGATCATCAATCCTCGGAAGTGGATATCTGTTCTTCACTGTAGCCTTGTTCAATTGCCTGTAGTCAATGCACAGACGCATTGATCCATCCTTCTTTTTCACGAACAAGACTGGTGCACCCCAAGGCGATACACTAGGACGAATGTATCCCTTGTCAAGGAGCTCCTGTAACTGTACCTTTAGTTCCCTCAGCTCTGCCGGTGCCATCCTGTATGGGGCACGAGAAATGGCTGATGTCCCCGGTAACAGCTCAATAGCAAACTCAACGTCCCTGACAGGCGGAAATCCCGGAATCTCATCTGGGAACACATCAATGAACTCCACCACAACTGGAATGTCCTCGGCTCTCACTTCTTTTCCTCAGATACATCCACCGCATAAATGATGTAACCGGTGTGGCCGCGCTCCAATAACCGCGACATCTTAACCGCTGAGATCACTGGAATCCTTGGACGAGAGCCGTCCCCATAAAAAGTCCACTGGAACCCCTGATCAGATAGAAAACGAACAGTCCTCTGCCGACAGTCTACCACAGCTCGGTATCTGCTCAACACATCAATGCCGATAATACAGTCAAAGTCTGCCATCTCTAACTGAATCAGATCAGCCCTCAGATCATTGCCCTCAAAATAAATGAGGCAATCAGACAACAGCCGATCCGCAATCACATGCTTCCCCGTGGGTGTCGAGACCATGAGAGGCGTGGGTAACAGAGACGAGCACAAGTGGTGTCTCTCCACAAAAGCAACAGACACAAAAGAATGAGAAGCACCTGTATCTACCAAAATAAATGCAGGGTACGTAAATAAATGACACGTACCAGCAATGACCTCCTCTGGGGCTGCCTCAGCTTGCTCCCTAGTCAGTGCGTACACCTGACCCTGCGGTGGTCCTGCCGCCTGACCTCCTTGCGGTCGAGGCGCAAACTGCTGTCTCGGTGGTGCCCTCCCAGCATCAAATCTTGGCCTATTCGGCCCTGAGTCTGTCTGACTTGCCCGATTGGGACAGTTCCTAGCTAAGTGGCCCACCTTGCCACAAACATAACAGCCTCGGCAGTCACGTGACAAGTGAAATCCTCCACAGCGGTCACACCTGTCCCCTCCTGCCTTACTCCCCTGTGTAGGTCCTCGATTGCTCTGTTTCTGACTCTGAGATTTCTTCCCGCTAAATCTGGAAGATGATGAGGCTCCACGAGTCTTGAACTGATCTCCTCGTGGTTTCAAACTATCAACAACAGGCCTCTGTGATGGTACTGGAGGGGGTACAACATCCTTGTATGCTCCCACTGCAATTTCCGCTAACTCTGCCCGTGTCAGGGCGTCATCAAAAGAGCTAGGGTTGTTGGAGATAACCCGGTCAAATAGTTCTGGCCTGAGTCCTTTCATGAAATGCCTCATCTTTGCATGGCTGCTCACAGCAATATGGGGGACATACCTCAACAGTGAGGAATACTGCAAGGCAAAGTCTGAAACTGACATGTTTCCCTGCTTCAAGTTAGTGAATTCGTCCTCTTTGACTTGTCTAGCAGCGGCAGAAAAATACCGGTTAAGAAACCGGGTCCTGAATACAGTCCAGTCTACTACCATGCCCTGAGCTCTCAGCTCCACCACAGTGGTCTTCCACCACATAGAAGGCTTCTTCGCCATCTGAAACTCGGCTAACCTCAGCCATGCGGTACGTGCACAGGGCGCAGTCACAAGTATCTGCTCTATCCGTTCTAGCCACTCTTCGGCCCCTTCTCCAGATTCGGTCCCCTCAAACATGGGTGGACGGAAATTCAGAAACTGTGTCAAACTGAGCTCCCCGGGTAATAACATCTGTGCACTGGGCTCTATTCCCACAGCAGGTGGCGGTAAAGGATTCACATGAGCAACACTAGCATTCATACTGCCCATATCCCCTACCTCTTCATTGAGGTTCTCCGGGTTAATAGCCGCCATGCTGCAACACAAGAGTTAACAACAATACCAAAAGCAGTTCATAGTATAAGCCGTTAGATAACAAGAGTATAATATCCAAAAGCATGTTAGTATAATACTTATACAACAATATGCATCACATGCATAACATGCCCAACAATGAATACCTAGCCAACTTGTCTCTAAAGGCTACCCTTCACTCTTCCCTGGTTATCTAACCACTGCTCTGATACCACTAAATGTGAGACCCCGATATCTCAATATACTAATAGGTGCGATTAAGAGAACTAAACATTCATATGAATAAATCAGAGTAAAGAGTCATGTTGATTTTCCTGAGCTTAAGGAATACAGTAGCAAAAGTTTCAAAAGGGATTCACAATATTCCTACAAAAGGTGCTACATTATAGTCTTATTCTACCACAAGTAGAAGCTATATAAAATTTTCTCAAATCTTGTAGCTAATCCCGTAACTCTCCTTATAGCTCAGCTTCTCAACCCCGACCCTGGTTCTCAACATCAAAAGCACCTACAAAGACAACCCCCAACACATGAGCATATCACAATTCATATTCAACATAATATGAAAATAAGGCGTAAATGCACAATCATAAAATACAAATCACTTCCTGTATTTCCATCTCATTTACAATGCCCACTGGTTGTCCCTGTACCATGATTCATAATATAACACATTACATGAATGTATGGTTTCACAAATGAATGTCATGACATTTTCCTCTTTTTCTTGAGTCAGTCATCATCGGTTATTTTAATACTTCTCCGCTTTTATAATCTCAAAACAAGCGGTATCTCATCCTCGCTTCTTTATACTAGCGGTATCTCATCCTCGCTCAGTATAGTATATACCCGCCTCCATGTGCAAGCGAGCCTCCCCCCTCCCGCTCCACATTTTTAGCGGTAAAGCGTAAGCATTAACACCTTAACCGTGATCGCCCTGACTCGTGGAATACATCTCTTTATCCCACATCACAATATGCAACAACAATGCATAATATGCAACAACAATGCATAATAACATGTATCAACTCAATAATGCATCACATTGCATTCATCATGCAGACAAAACATAAATACATGTTACCGTTGGGATGCCCGTACGTCGCTTACGTACCTTTCCAAAAAGTAGTGTGTGGTGGGACTCTATCCCCTGCGTTGTGTAGCCGTCTGTGAAGGCTCTACACCAGTGTACAACACAATATTAGATGCCAATATATGATCCCAAATCAAAAATCCAACAAAAAAACAATATTTCAAGATTTTGCTTCTGGCGATCGATCGCTACCCCTTGGCGATCGATCGCCAAACTCCACTGTCCCATGGCGATCGATCGCGCCTTTCATGGCGATCGATCGCGTGGCTTTGATTTTGGCTACTGGACCTCGGCGATCGATCGCGCCATTTGTGGCGATCGATCGCCACCTGGTCTGTGCGCGATAATTTTTCCAGCATGTTCAACACCGATAATCACACCTTTCCTTCTAACATGTAAGACATACAACATGCCAATACTAACATGCTAGTATTTAAAACACATTACTCTGAGTGTATTTACATCAAGATTGTACCCCAACCACAAACCCACATGCATTAAAATCACCCATGAACATCAGTACTCATTCAACATTTTCTGAAAACAGGGCATTGTCTTCCTGCCCAGATTTTTGAGTACACACTTTCAAGCAACGAAATCTACCACATAAGTCATGCAATTTGCTCGAATAAAAATGTTAAGGGTTTCATCAAACTACCATGCATATTTTCACATCGAAGGTTCATTCAAAAACCCTTCTAACATGCATATTACCACCCCTTCAATATCACTCCCAGATCACATATTTCCAGAAAAACAGGGGAAAATATCTACCCAGATTTTCGAACACCATACTTTACATGCTTAAATCTACCACATAAAACATGTAATGTGCTCAAGGAAAAATACTGGAAGCTTCATAAACACACCATAAATGAACATGAATCGAAGGTTTAACAAAACCTAACCTAACATTGCCATTTTTCACACTAAACAAAGTATGAACTCAACAACAAAAACTTCAAACCCAGAAATGGTTCCTCACCCCTTTTGGCTCCGATTTTTGCAAGCTTTCCAAGCAAGAAAAATGGTGGATCTCCTCTTGTTTTCCCTTACCAGATGTTGGACGAAAAAGTTGGAGAGAATGGAGTGGTTTCAGCTATGACAAGGTGGAGTGGGAGATGAGGAAAGAGGTATGGGCAAGCTGCAGCTGGCAGCAGGGTATGGGTCAAGGGGGGGTGGTTTGTGGTGGGTTTATGTGATGTGTTATGTTTTGGTCCCGGTATTTCGCACGATGTATTAAAATATCCTCACATGATATTTTATAGTATTTTCTCATTAAAATACTTCAATTCTTATTTAAAATATACTTTACCAAAACGATTAACACACACCCCAAATTAAACATGCCACAATCCCCTTTAAGCCACAATCCCCAAAATCCCAACATGTAACACATGCACCCTTACATGCATCTCCCAATATTATTAATTCATCACAAGAATTAGTACCATAAATTTCACAACAATGATTAATGTTTAAATAACACATAATCATTTCGGGGATATCACAAACTCAAGATTAGGCGAAATATGGATCTTGCCCAACTAAAAGTTTCGAGGGATGATATTTTTTTTAACAAAATAGTGGGAGTATCATTTAATATAAGACCATGTTAAATGATTAAATCATAAACTTATTTTGCAATTTTTATTGTAGATATCCATGGCAACTAACACGTAACAAGCACATTATCACTGCGATCGGTCCTTGAGAAGGATAAATTAAATGGGACAAATTTCCTAGACTGGCATAGGAACTTGAGGATAGTCCTCAAACAAGAAAAGAAACAATATGTCCTAGAGGAACCCATACCTGCTGAGGAACCTCCCCTAACGGCTACAAGAACCGATAAAGATGCTTACAAGAAGCATCAAAGTGACGCACTTGATGTTGGGTGCCTTATGCTTGCCACCATGAACTCTGAGCTTCAGAAGCAACATGAGGAAATGGAGGCGTTTGATATGATCGAGCACCTTAAGCAACTGTACCAACAACAAGCAAGACAAGAGAGGTATGACGTCTCTAAGGCGTTATTCCAGTGTAGAATGGTAGAAGGAAGTCTGGTTGGAACTCATGTACTCAAGATGATTGGGTATATTGAGAATCTGGAGAAGCTGGTTTTCCTTTGGACCAAGAGTTGGCCACTGACGTGATCTTGCAATCGTTGCCTGAAAGCTTCAGTCAATTTGTCTTAAATTATAATATGATTGAAATTGAAAAGACGCTACCACAGTTACTTGGCATGCTTAGAACTTTTGAAGCAAATAGCAAGAAGTCTAAGCCTACAAATGTTCTTATTGTGAATAAGAGCAAAGGAAAGACAAAAGCTAAGAGCTTCAAGAAGAACAAGAAGGTCTTTGTTAAATCTAAGCCAAAGACTTATGCACTGAAGCCAAAGGGAGGGATAGCAAAGGAAGGGAACTGTTTCCATTGCGGTGAGACCGGCCATTGGAAAAGAAATTGCAAAGTATATCTGGAGGATCTAAAGAAAGGAAGTGTGACTTCCACTTCAGGTATTTTTGTTATAGAAGTCAATTTATCTACTTCTTCATCATGGGTATTAGATACTGGATGTGGATCTCACATTTGTGTAAATGTGCAGGACCTCAAAAGGAGTAAATTGTTGGCGAAAGGCGAAGTTGATCTCCGAGTTGGAAATGGAGCAAGAGTTGCTGCATTAGCTATAGGAGATTATTATTTATCTTTGCCTTCTGGTTTATCGTTGATTTTAAAAGGCTGTTATTTGTGCCATCCATTACCAAAATCATTATTTCTATTTCTTGTTTAGACAAGTGTGGTTTTTCATTTATGATAAAGGACAACTGTTGTTCTATTTATTTAAATGATATGTTTTATGCTAGTGCACAAATGGTGAATGGTCTTTATTTATTAAATCTTGATATGCCTATCTATAACATAAATACTAAAAGGATTAAAAATAATGATTGTAATCCGACTTATCTCTGGCATTGTCGCTTGGGCCACATAAACGAGAACCGCATATCTAAACTTCATAAGGATGGAGTATTAGATTCATTTGATTTTGAATCATATGAAACATGCGAATCTTGTTTAATGGGCAAGATGACTAAAGCCCTTTCAAGGGACATGTTGAAAAGGTTAAATGTTTTATTGGGACTAATACATAGTGATGTATGTGGGCCAATAAGTACACAAGCTAGAGGTGGTTTTCAGTACTTCGTTACATTTACTGATGACCTCAGTAGATATGGGTATGTGTACCTAATGAAGCATAAGCATGAAACCTTTGAAAAGTTCAAAGATTTCAAGAATGAAGTACAAACCAACTTGGCAAAAGTATCAAAATCCTTCGATCAAATCGAGGAGGTGAATACTTAAGCCAAGAATTTCATGACTATCTAAAGGAGTGTGGGATAGTCCCACAACTCACTCCTCCGTATACTCCACAATGGAATGGTGTATTCGAGAGGAGAAATCGAACCTTGTTAGACATGGTTAGATAAATGATGAGTCATGCAGATCTTCCGATATCATTTTGGGGACATGCTCTAGAAACAACGATTTTCTTACTGAACCGTGTTCCATCTAAATCAGTGGAAAAGACACCATATGAGATATGGACCGGGAAGCGTCTAGTATGTCTTTTATGAAGATTTGGGGTTGTGAGGCTTACGTTAGACGTCATGCCACTAACAAACTTGGACCCAAATCTGATAAGTGTTTATTTGTGGGGTATCCTAAGGAAACGAAAGGATATTATTTCTATTATCCCACCGAGAACAAAGTAGTTGTTGCTCGGACTGGTGTATTTCTTGAAAGAGAATTTATTTCTAGAAAAACCAGTGGGAGAAAAATAGAACTTAGTGAAGTTCAACCACAAGAAAATATTGAACCTGAGATTGAGATGGAAACAGAGCAGGCACCGCAGCTGTTGTGGAGAAGTACCTGCTCAGAGACACAAGCCCAGCGTAGGTCTGTAAGAGAACACTGGGAGCCACAGAGATATGGATTTCTTGTGACTCAACAAGGTGACTTACTACTATTGATGAGGATAAGCCGTCATCTATCAAGAAGTATAATGGGCACTGATTCTGAGAAATGGCAAGAGGCCATGAAATCTGAGATGGAATCCATGCATGCAAACAAGTATGGACTTTGGTTGATCCACCTGAAGGGGTAACGACCCATAGGGTGCAAATGGATTTTCAAGAAAAATACCGATATGGATGGTAATGTACAAACCTATAAAGGTCGGCTGGTTGCAAAAGGATTCAACAAATTCATGGTATTGACTATGAAGAAACCTTTTCACCAGTGGCCATGGTTAAATCCATAAGGATCTTACTTGCAATAGCTGCATTTCATGCATTATGAAATCTGGCAGATGGATGTCAAAAAGCTTTCCTTAATGGAATCTGCTCTAGGATGTGTACATGACCAGCCCGAGGTTTTGTCGATCCAAAGAATGCTGGAAAGATATGCAAGCTACAACGATCCATTTATGGATTGAAGAAAGCTTCTCGGAGTTGGAATCTTCGTTTTGATGATGCAATCAAAGAGTTTGGTTTTATCAAAAACGTAGATGAACCTTGTGTCTACAAGAAGGTCAGTGGGAGCATAATCATCTTCCTAGTGTTGTATGTAGATGACATACTTCTCATTGGGAATGATATCCCTGCCTTACAATCTGTAAAGATTTGGCTAGGGAACTACTTTTCGATGAAATACTTGGGAGAAGCCACCTATGTATTAGGAATCAAGATCTATAGAGATAGATCGAGAAGGCTTCTTGGCCTAAGTCAAAAAAGTCACATACATAGACAAAGTGCTTAAAAGGTTTAGCATGCAAGAATCAAAGAAAGGATTCGTGTCCATGACACATGGTATAATATCTCTCCGAAGGAACGAGTGTCCTAGTCAACACCAGATGAGAGACAACGCATGAGTAAGATTCCATATGCGTCAGCTATTGGATCTATCATGTATGCGCATGATATGTACTCGTGCCCGATGTATCGGATGCCTTTGAGCATGACGAGCAGTATATCAGTTTGATCCAGGTGAAGGTCACTGGATTGCTGTCAAGAAATCCTGAAGTACTTGAGAGGACTAAGGATACATTCTTGATTTTGGGAGTGAGGAAGAGCTCAATGTAATGGGTTACACTGATGCAAGCTTCCAAACCGACAAAGATGATTTTCGATCGCAATCTGGATATGTGTATTCCTAAATGGAGGTGCTGTGAGCTGGAAGAGTTCAAAGCAAGAAACAGTAGCCGATTCTACAACGGAAGCGAGTATATTGCTGCCCTCTGATGCAGCAAAGGAAGCTGTTTGATTAGGAAGTTTCATTATAAGCTTGGAGGGGTGCCTAGCATTCAAAGATCCG